>JAWNMW010000168.1:95000-100000 GCA_035043565.1 Drosophila robusta
AGGGTAGTTTGACAACCGCCCAGTTGGCGCGATCTTGACGCAGACCATCGGGGACCAGGAACGTGTAATCGCCTACGCCAGTCGAAAGCTGCTGAAGGCCGAAATCAACCACCCTAGCCAGCCACTGAGAAAGGCTACAACAGCACACCTACAAGTTGCTTTCAGGGAGAGCAGACTGAGCAGATTCGTAGCCCAACGCAATCTGGAGTGCGACAACAGGGTACAATTTACCAGTCGAGTATTCAAATCATTTATGAAGTCGCTCGGTTTGGAGATTCAGTACACGGCGACGTACTGCCCGCAAGACAATCCCACGGCAAGGACGATGCTGGCGCAGTTCCTCAAGGTCCACGAAAATAACGAGATGTTCCCAAAGATCTCACTGGCGGTGAACTCGACCATTGCAGATTCCAAGGGGTATTCTCCGGCGTTCCTTATGCAGGGAAGGGAGCCTCGGCTCCCCACTTCGCTTTACGCCGAGGAAGCGCCAGGATCGGCGAACGTCTCCTAGGAGCCGCAGGAATAAGCGCATAGGTTGAAGGAGATCTTCGATATCGCCAACACATGCTTTCTAAGGCAGAGCCCGCCGAGATCGCGGCCCTAATCATCCTGGAAAGTAATCAGCCAGGATGGCCTTTTGCCGGCAGACGTCATCCGACTTGGCCAGGAACGGGCGGTTCGGAATAGTGGACGTTGAACCAGAACCCGGTTCACCCTGAACGGCAGGACCGTGGCAGCGGCTGTCGCTCGTGAAGAAAGGTGTGTGTGTGCGTGTGTATGTGTGTGTATGTATGTGTGTGTGTATGTGTGTGTGTGTATGTGTGTGTGTATGTGTGTGTGTATGTGTGTGTGTATGTGTGTGAATGTGTGTGTGTGTGTATGTGTGTGTGTGTGTGAATGTGTGTGTGTGTGTGTGTGTGTGTGTGTGTGTGTGTGTGTGTGTGTGTGTGTGTGTGTGTGTGTGTGTGTGTGTGTGTGTGTGTGTGTGTGTGTGTGTGTGTATGTGTGTGTGAGTGTGTGACAGGCGGATGGGCCTTCGTCCGCTCACAAGTTCGATAACAAATATTAATATCAATTCTTAGATATGAAGTGTTAGAAAAGTAAGGAACGCATGGAGCTGAACCAGTATTGTTAGTTTATAGTTTATAGCAAGCAGCTGTTGTCCTGCAGTGGCTAGCGTCGCGATCGGCTGCAAAAGCTTTGCGGTGCAAAGCGAAAGCTGTGGTGAGTTCGGTGGTAGACGCGAGCTGCCGCCTAGCCACAAAGAGGGCAAATTAATTAGTTTTAGACCGACAAGATGCGCGGACGTGTGAGAATTAGGGTTTGACCGGCAAGAAGCGGTGACGCGTGAGAATGTTTTCGACCGGCAAGAAGAGCGGACGTGTGTAAAAAAAAGGAATAGAGATTAGTTTTCGGGCCGGCAAAAAAGCAATCGAGGATAGCCCTGAACGGAAGAATTTATAAGGAAGACGTGACGAGCCGAGGTATTTATAAGAGACATCTCATGAAATCATTTGTACTCTATTTTAATTTAAGTATTGACTCTTAACTCTAAACATAACCATAAATTCCTGAATAAAAGTGAGAAACTGACAAAGACATTAAGTTATCGAGTTCTGAATCCCCTGTCTCTTGTCTCTAACAGCTACGGCACAGAGGTCGTAGGATCACAAGAGGTGTCGTACGCTTAAGGTTCCGTCACGGCACAGCTAGAAGACGTGTTCGATGTTCCATCCCGGCACAGCTAGAGTACGTGTTCGAGGTTCCGTTCCGGCTCAGCTAGGAGATGTGTTTTAACTTCAGTCTCGTCAGAGCTAGCAGACGTGTTCGAGGTTCCGTCCCGGCACAGCTAGGGCACGTGTTCGAGGTTCCGTCCCGGCACAGCTATGGGAATGGAAATAGGGACGCCTTCGACGCAGGCAAACTTCAAAAGAGGAGTTGGGGGTGTAGTTCCGAGAGGAAACGCAGAGAGACGCAAGCGAGGAGGATCTATAGCCAGTAAAAGAGTGGCACCAGGGGTAATGTCATCGAGATGGAGCAGAGTGGCAGCACGACCACGGTTGAAGGACTCAAGGGCGGAGAGCGAGGTTGGATTGGGTACGGACGAATTTATTTGAGTGAGTCAACCGGTTCAAAGGATGAGCGAGAAAGCAGTCGGGGCCGAGTCGGGGACTGGGTCGAGGAGCTATCCTGGCCCAAGCACGATTGAGTCTTCAGACGTGTCGCCTCCGAGCCTGACCGCGGGGAATGACACAGCTCCAGGATCAGCGGATCTGAAGCCGGAGCTGCAGGAGTTTTTGGAGAGAGAATTAGCATTGTTCGAATGGCTCAAAGTGATGTCTCATGTCGCTGAGCAACGAATTATCATGAAGGATGATAAACCACTGAAGCAAAGCTACTACCCCAAAAGCCCGGCGATAAATATTTATTTTGAAAACCCTTTCCCAAGATTTCTGCCTACGCCACTGAAATATGTTATTTATGCACTGCATTGACTTTGACTGCCGAAAAACTTTTTTTTTTGTAGTTTTCTTCCGCCGACCGCGACCTATCCCAATGTTATTAAAATGTGTTGCAGAGGTTGGGTTTTAGAAATTTAATAACTTTAAGGCAGATGATTGAAATAAATTATTATTTTATATGATATGTTAATACATGTTATTTTAATTGTGGAGTAATTAATTGATGTATATATATATATATATATATATATATATATATATATATATATATATAATTATAATTATTATATATAAATATATATATATATATATATATATATATATATATATATATATATATAAAAGATTTTAGGCAGCCAGAGCCAATGCAACGCCTAATTACACATACATGCTTAAGTTGAAAACATAAATGGACTCATGTCAATCGCCAAGCCGAACTGAGAGCGCATTCTATTTTTAGAATTTTACGCTCTTTAAGTTGTGAGAGCGTAAGGGCAACGATTTCATTTTCGTTCTCATTTTTGTGAAAATCAAGCTGCCTTATAACATTTTTTTGTTCAGCGTTACGCATCTTAGTGTTTATATTGTCTTTGGTTGTGGGATGCCGAACAGCAAGCGGCTCTGGATCGGCTGAAGGGTAGTTTGACAACCGCCCAGTTGGCGCGATCTTGACGCAGACCATCGGGGACCAGGAACGTGTAATCGCCTACGCCAGTCGAAAGCTGCTGAAGGCCGAAATCAACCACCCTAGCCAGCCACTGAGAAAGGCTACAACAGCACACCTACAAGTTGCTTTCAGGGAGAGCAGACTGAGCAGATTCGTAGCCCAACGCAATCTGGAGTGCGACAACAGGGTACAATTTACCAGTCGAGTATTCAAATCATTTATGAAGTCGCTCGGTTTGGAGATTCAGTACACGGCGACGTACTGCCCGCAAGACAATCCCACGGCAAGGACGATGCTGGCGCAGTTCCTCAAGGTCCACGAAAATAACGAGATGTTCCCAAAGATCTCACTGGCGGTGAACTCGACCATTGCAGATTCCAAGGGGTATTCTCCGGCGTTCCTTATGCAGGGAAGGGAGCCTCGGCTCCCCACTTCGCTTTACGCCGAGGAAGCGCCAGGATCGGCGAACGTCTCCTAGGAGCCGCAGGAATAAGCGCATAGGTTGAAGGAGATCTTCGATATCGCCAACACATGCTTTCTAAGGCAGAGCCCGCCGAGATCGCGGCCCTAATCATCCTGGAAAGTAATCAGCCAGGATGGCCTTTTGCCGGCAGACGTCATCCGACTTGGCCAGGAACGGGCGGTTCGGAATAGTGGACGTTGAACCAGAACCCGGTTCACCCTGAACGGCAGGACCGTGGCAGCGGCTGTCGCTCGTGAAGAAAGGTGTGTGTGTGCGTGTGTATGTGTGTGCGTGTGTATGTGTGTGTATGTATGTGTGTGTGTATGTGTGTGAATGTGTGTGCGTGTGTATGTGTGTGTGTGTATGTGTGTGTGTATGTGTGTGTGTATGTGTGTGTGTATGTGTGTGAATGTGTGTGTGTGTGTATGTGTGTGTGTGTGTGAATGTGTGTGTGTGTGTGTGTGTGTGTGTGTGTGTGTGTGTGTGTGTGTGTGTGTGTGTGTGTGTGTGTGTGTGTGTGTGTGTGTGTGTGTGTGTGTGTGTGTATGTGTGTGTGAGTGTGTGACAGGCGGATGGGCCTTCGTCCGCTCACAAGTTCGATAACAAATATTAATATCAATTCTTAGATATGAAGTGTTAGAAAAGTAAGGAACGCATGGAGCTGAACCAGTATTGTTAGTTTATAGTTTATAGCAAGCAGCTGTTGTCCTGCAGTGGCTAGCGTCGCGATCGGCTGCAAAAGCTTTGCGGTGCAAAGCGAAAGCTGTGGTGAGTTCGGTGGTAGACGCGAGCTGCCGCCTAGCCACAAAGAGGGCAAATTAATTAGTTTTAGACCGACAAGATGCGCGGACGTGTGAGAATTAGGGTTTGACCGGCAAGAAGCGGTGACGCGTGAGAATGTTTTCGACCGGCAAGAAGAGCGGACGTGTGTAAAAAAAAGGAATAGAGATTAGTTTTCGGGCCGGCAAAAAAGCAATCGAGGATAGCCCTGAACGGAAGAATTTATAAGGAAGACGTGACGAGCCGAGGTATTTATAAGAGACATCTCATGAAATCATTTGTACTCTATTTTAATTTAAGTATTGACTCTTAACTCTAAACATAACCATAAATTCCTGAATAAAAGTGAGAAACTGACAAAGACATTAAGTTATCGAGTTCTGAATCCCCTGTCTCTTGTCTCTAACAGCTACGGCACAGAGGTCGTAGGATCACAAGAGGTGTCGTACGCTTAAGGTTCCGTCACGGCACAGCTAGAAGACGTGTTCGATGTTCCATCCCGGCACAGCTAGAGTACGTGTTCGAGGTTCCGTTCCGGCTCAGCTAGGAGATGTGTTTTAACTTCAGTCTCGTCAGAGCTAGCAGACGTGTTCGAGGTTCCGTCCCGGCACAGCTAGGGCACGTGTTC
>JAWNMW010000168.1:107500-122817 GCA_035043565.1 Drosophila robusta
AAATATATATATAAAAGATTTTAGGCAGCCAGAGCCAATGCAACGCCTAATTACACATACATGCTTAAGTTGAAAACATAAATGGACTCATGTCAATCGCCAAGCCGAACTGAGAGCGCATTCTATTTTTAGAATTTTACGCTCTTTAAGTTGTGAGAGCGTAAGGGCAACGATTTCATTTTCGTTCTCATTTTTGTGAAAATCAAGCTGCCTTATAACATTTTTTTGTTCAGCGTTACGCATCTTAGTGTTTATATTGTCTTTGGTTGTGGGATGCCGAACAGCAAGCGGCTCTGGATCGGCTGAAGGGTAGTTTGACAACCGCCCAGTTGGCGCGATCTTGACGCAGACCATCGGGGACCAGGAACGTGTAATCGCCTACGCCAGTCGAAAGCTGTTGAAGGCCGAAATCAACTACCCTAGACAGCCACTGGAGATGTTCCGACGGGCAATGGAGGAATCTCCTTGACGATGGATCTCCAGTATGCTGGAGCGCATCGCTCGAAACCCCGAGAAATTCCCGGATTATTCTCAGGAGAATGGGAACCTGTACCGTCATCTGGGGCATAGAGCGGACGATGAGGACCAGGTCGCTGAGCCATGGGCCGTGCTACGTGCAGACTTGAAGCACAGGAACAGTCTGCTGTTATAATTCCATGACGCTTTTTCCAAATGGGTGGAGCTAATCCCCCTGAGAAAGGCCACAACAGCACACCTACAAGTTGCCTTCAGGGAGAGCAGACTGAGCAGATTCGTAGCCCAACGCAATCTGGAGTGCGACAACAGGGTACAATTTACCAGTCGAGTATTCAAATCATTTATGAAGTCGCTCGGTTTGGAGATTCAGTACACGGCGACGTACTGCCCGCAAGACAATCCCACGGCAAGGACGATGCTGGCGCAGTTCCTCAAGGTCCACGAAAATAACGAGATGTTCCCAAAGATCTCACTGGCGGTGAACTCGACCATTGCAGATTCCAAGGGGTATTCTCCGGCGTTCCTTATGCAGGGAAGGGAGCCTCGGCTCCCCGCTTCGCGTTACGCCGAGGAAGCGCCAGGATCGGCGAACGTCTCCTAGGAGCCGCAGGAATAAGCGCATAGGTTGAAGGAGATCTTCGATATCGCCAACACATGCTTTCTAAGGCAGAGCCCGCCGAGATCGCGGCCCTAATCATCCTGGAGAGTAATCAGCCAGGATGGCCTTTTGCCGGCAGACGTCATCCGACTTGGCCAGGAACGGGCGGTTCGGAATAGTGGACGTTGAACCAGAACCCGGTTCACCCTGAACGGCAGGACCGTGGCAGCGGTTGTCGCTCGTGAAGAAGGGTGTGTGTGTGCGTGTGTATGTGTGTGTGTGTATGTGTGTGTGTATGTGTGTGAATGTGTGTGTGTGTGTGTGTGTGTGTGTGTGTGTGTGTGTGTGTGTGTGTGTGTGTGAATGTGTGTGTGTGTGTGTGTGTGTGTGTGTGTGTGTGTGTGTGTGTGTGTGTGTATGTGTGTGTGAGTTTGTGTCAGGCGGATGGGCCTTCGTCCGCTCACAAGTTCGATAACAAATATTAATATCAATTCTTAGATATGAAGTGTTAGAAAAGTAAGGAACGCATGGAGCTGAACCAGTATTGTTAGTTTATAGTTTATAGCAAGCAGCTGTTGTCCTGCAGTGGCTAGCGTCGCGATCGGCTGCAAAAGCTTTGCGGTGCAAAGCGAAAGCTGTGGTGAGTTCGGTGGTAGACGCGAGCTGCCGCCCAGCCACAAAGAGGGCAAATTAATTAGTTTTAGACCGACAAGATGCGCGGACGTGTGAGAATTAGGGTTTGACCGGCAAGAAGCGGTGACGCGTGAGAATGTTTTCGACCGGCAAGAAGAGCGGACGTGTGTAAAAAAAAGGAATAGAGATTAGTTTTCGGGTCGGCAAAAAAGCAATCGAGGATAGCCCTGAACGGAAGCGTTTATAAGGAAGACGTGACGAGCCGAGGTATTTATAAGAGACATCTCATGAAATCATTTGTACTCTATTTTAATTTAAGTATTGACTCTTAACTCTAAAAATAACCATAAATTCCTGAATAAAAGTGAGAAACTGACAAAGACATTAAGTTATCGAGTTCTGAATCCCCTGTCTCTTGTCTCTAACAGCTACGGCACAGAGGTCGTAGGATCACAAGAGGTGTCGTACGCTTAAGGTTCCGTCACGGCACAGCTAGAAGACGTGTTCGATGTTCCATCCCGGCACAGCTAGAGTACGTGTTCGAGGTTCCGTTCCGGCTCAGCTAGGAGATGTGTTTTAACTTCAGTCTCGTCAGAGCTAGCAGACGTGTTCGACGTTCCGTCCCGGCACAGCTGGGCACGTATTCGAGGTTCCGTCCCGGCACAGCTATGGGAATGGAAATAGGGATGCCTTCGACGCAGGCAAACTTCAAAAGAGGAGTTGGGGGTGTAGTTCCGAGAGGAAACGCAGAGAGACGCAAGCGAGGAGGATCTATTGCCAGTAAAAGAGTGGCACCAGGGGCGATGTCATCGAGATGGAGCAGACTGGCAGCACGACCAAGATTGAAGGACGCAAGGGCGGAGAGCGAGGTTGGATTGGGTACGGACGAATTTATTTGAGTGAATCAACCGGTTCAAAGGATGAGCGAGAAAGCAGTCGGGGACGAGTCGGGGACTGGGTCGAGGAGCTATCCTGGCCCAAGAACGATTGAGTCTTCAGACGTGTCGCCTCCGAATCTGATCGCGGGGAATGACACAGCTCCAGGATCAGCGGATCTGAAGCCGGAGCTGCAGGAGTTTTTGGAGAGAGAATTAGCATTGTTCGAATGGCTCAAAGGGATGTCTCATGTCGCTGAGCAACGAATTATCATGAAGGATGATAAACCACTGAAGCAAAGCTACTACCCCAAAAGCCCGGCGATAAATATTTATTTTGAAAACCCTTCCCCAAGATTTCTGCCTACGCCATTGAAATATGTTATTTATGCACTGCATTGACTTTGGCTGCCGAAAAACTTTTTTTTGTAGTTTTCTTCCGCCGACCGCGACCTATCCCAATGTTATTAAAATGTGTTGCAGAGGTTGGGTTTTAGAAATTTAATAACTTTAAGGCAGATGATTGAAATAAATTATTATTTTATATGATATGTTAATATTATTTTAATTGTGGAGTAATTAAATGATGTATATATATATATATATGATGTATATATATATTATATATATAAAAGACTTTAGGCAGCCAGAGCCAATGCAACGCCTAATTACATATACATGCTTAAGTTGAAAACATAAATGGACTCATGTCAATCGCCAAGCCGAACTGAGAGCGCATTCTATTTTTAGAATTTTACGCTCTTTAAGTTGTGAGAGCGTAAGGGCAACGATTTCATTTTCGTTCTCATTTTTGTGAAAATCAAGCTGCCTTATAACATTTTTTTGTTCAGCGTTACGCATCTTAGTGTTTATATTGTCTTTGGTTGTGGGATGCCGAACAGCAAGCGGCTCTGGATCGGCTGAAGGGTAGTTTGACAACCGCCCAGTTGGCGCGATCTTGACGCAGACCATCGGGGACCAGGAACGTGTAATCGCCTACGCCAGTCGAAAGCTGTTGAAGGCCGAAATCAACTACCCTAGACAGCCACTGGAGATGTTCCGACGGGCAATGGAGGAATCTCCTTGACGATGGATCTCCAGTATGCTGGAGCGCATCGCTCGAAACCCCGAGAAATTCCCGGATTATTCTCAGGAGAATGGGAACCTGTACCGTCATCTGGGGCATAGAGCGGACGATGAGGACCAGGTCGCTGAGCCATGGGCCGTGCTACGTGCAGACTTGAAGCACAGGAACAGTCTGCTGTTATAATTCCATGACGCTTTTTCCAAATGGGTGGAGCTAATCCCCCTGAGAAAGGCCACAACAGCACACCTACAAGTTGCCTTCAGGGAGAGCAGACTGAGCAGATTCGTAGCCCAACGCAATCTGGAGTGCGACAACAGGGTACAATTTACCAGTCGAGTATTCAAATCATTTATGAAGTCGCTCGGTTTGGAGATTCAGTACACGGCAACGTACTGCCCGCAAGACAATCCCACGGCAAGGACGATGCTGGCGCAGTTCCTCAAGGTCCACGAAAATAACGAGATGTTCCCAAAGATCTCACTGGCGGTGAACTCGACCATTGCAGATTCCAAGGGGTATTCTCCGGCGTTCCTTATGCAGGGAAGGGAGCCTCGGCTCCCCGCTTCGCGTTACGCCGAGGAAGCGCCAGGATCGGCGAACGTCTCCTAGGAGCCGCAGGAATAAGCGCATAGGTTGAAGGAGATCTTCGATATCGCCAACACATGCTTTCTAAGGCAGAGCCCGCCGAGATCGCGGCCCTAATCATCCTGGAGAGTAATCAGCCAGGATGGCCTTTTGCCGGCAGACGTCATCCGACTTGGCCAGGAACGGGCGGTTCGGAATAGTGGACGTTGAACCAGAACCCGGTTCACCCTGAACGGCAGGACCGTGGCAGCGGTTGTCGCTCGTGAAGAAGGGTGTGTGTGTGCGTGTGTATGTGTGCGTGTGTATGTGTGTGTGTGTATGTGTGTGTGTATGTGTGTGAATGTGTGTGTGTGTGTGTATGTGTGTGTGTGTGTGTGTGTGTGTGAATGTGTGTGAATGTGTGTGTGTGTATGTGTGTATATGTGTGTGTGTGTGTGTGTGTGTGTGTATGTGTGTGTGAGTTTGTGTCAGGCGGATGGGCCTTCGTCCGCTCACAAGTTCGATAACAAATATTAATATCAATTCTTAGATATGAAGTGTTAGAAAAGTAAGGAACGCATAGAGCTGAACCAGTATTGTTAGTTTATAGTTTATAGCAAGCAGCTGTTGTCCTGCAGTGGCTAGCATCGCGATCGGCTGCAAAAGCTTTGCGGTGCAAAGCGAAAGCTGTGGTGAGTTCGGTGGTAGACGCGAGCTGCCGCCCAGCCACAAAGAGGGCAAATTAATTAGTTTTAGACCGACAAGATGCGCGGACGTGTGAGAATTAGGGTTTGACCGGCAAGAAGCGGTGACGCGTGAGAATGTTTTCGACCGGCAAGAAGAGCGGACGTGTGTAAAAAAAAGGAATAGAGATTAGTTTTCGGGCCGGCAAAAAAGCAATCGAGGATAGCCCTGAACGGAAGCGTTTATAAGGAAGACGTGACGAGCCGAGGTACAGACAGCCGAGGTAGGAGACATCTCATGAAATCATTTGTACTCTATTTTAATTTAAGTATTGACTCTTAACTCTAAACATAACCATAAATTCCTGAATAAAAGTGAGAAACTGACAAAGACATTAAGTTATCGAGTTCTGAATCCCCTGTCTCTTGTCTCTAACAGCTACGGCACAGAGGTCGTAGGATCACAAGAGGTGTCGTACGCTTAAGGTTCCGTCACGGCACAGCTAGAAGACGTGTTCGATGTTCCATCCCGGCACAGCTAGAGTACGTGTTCGAGGTTCCGTCCCGGCACAGCTATGGGAATGGAAATAGGGATGCCTTCGACGCAGGCAAACTTCAAAAGAGCAGTTGGGGGTGTAGTTCCGAGAGGAAACGCAGAGAGACGCAAGCGAGGAGGATCTATAGCCAGTAAAAGAGTGGCGCCAGGGGTAATGTCATCGAGATGTAGCAGAGTGGCAGCACGACCACGGTTGAAGGACTCAAGGGCGGAAAGCGAGGTTGGATTGGGTACGGACGAATTTATTTGAGTGAATCAACCGGTTCAAAGGATGAGCGAGAAAGCAGTCGGGGACGAGTCGGGGACTGGGTCGAGGAGCTATCCTGGCCCAAGAACGATTGAGTCTTCAGACGTGTCGCCTCCGAATCTGATCGCGGGGAATGACACAGCTCCAGGATCAGCGGATCTGAAGCCGGAGCTGCAGGAGTTTTTGGAGAGAGAATTAGCATTGTTCGAATGGCTCAAAGGGATGTCTCATGTCGCTGAGCAACGAATTATCATGAAGGATGATAAACCACTGAAGCAAAGCTACTACCCCAAAAGCCCGGCGATAAATATTTATTTTGAAAACCCTTCCCCAAGATTTCTGCATACGCCATTGAAATATGTTATTTATGAACTGCATTGACTTTGGCTGCCGAAAAACTTTTTTTTGTAGTTTTCTTCCGCCGACCGCGACCTATCCCAATGTTATTAAAATGTGTTGCAGAGGTTGGGTTTTAGAAATTTAATAACTTTAAGGCAGATGATTGAAATAAATTATTATTTTATATGATATGTTAATACATGTTATTTTAATTGTGGAGTAATTAAATGATGATTTTAGGCAGCCAAAGCCAATGCAACGCCTAATTACACATACATGCTTAAGTTGAAAACATAAATGGACTCATGTCAATCGCCAAGCCGAACTGAGAGCGCATTCTATTTTTAGAATTTTACGCTCTTTAAGTTGTGAGAGCGTAAGGGCAACGATTTCATTTTCGTTCTCATTTTTGTGAAAATCAAGCTGCCTTATAACATATTTTTGTTCAGCGTTACGCATCTTAGTGTTTATATTGTCTTTGGTTGTGGGATGCCGAACAGCAAGCGGCTCTGGATCGGCTGAAGGGTAGTTTGACAACCGCCCAGTTGGCGCGATCTTGACGCAGACCATCGGGGACCAGGAACGTGTAATCGCCTACGCCAGTCGAAAGCTGCTGAAGGCCGAAATCAACTACCCTAGACAGCCACTGGAGATGTTCCGACGGGCAGTGGAGGAATCTCCTTGACGATGGATATCCAGTATGCTGGAGCGCATCGCTCGAAACCCCGAGAAATTCCCGGATTATTCTCAGGAGAATGGGAACCTGTACCGTCATCTGGGCCATAGAGCGGACGATGAGGACCAGGTCGCTGAGCCATGGGCCGTGCTACGTGCAGACTTGAAGCACAGGAACAGTCTGCTGTTATAATTCCATGACGCTTTTTCCAAATGGGTGGAGCTAATCCCCCTGAGAAAGGCCACAACAGCACACCTACAAGTTGCCTTCAGGGAGAGCAGACTGAGCAGATTCGTAGCCCAACGCAATCTGGAGTGCGACAACAGGGTACAATTTACCAGTCGAGAATTCAAATCATTTATGAAGTCGCTCGGTTTGGAGATTCAGTACACGGCAACGTACTGCCCGCAAGACAATCAAGGACGATGCTGGCGCAGTTCCTCAAGGTCCACGAAAATAACGAGATGTTCCCAAAGATCTCAGTGGCGGTGAACTCGACCATTGCAGATTCCAAGGGGTATTCTCCGGCGTTCCTTATGCAGGGAAGGGAGCCTCGGCTCCCCGCTTCGCGTTACGCCGAGGAAGCGCCAGGATCGGCGAACGTCTCCTAGGAGCCGCAGGAATAAGCGCATAGGTTGAAGGAGATCTTCGATATCGCCAACACATGCTTTCTAAGGCAGAGCCCGCCGAGATCGCGGCCCTAATCATCCTGGAGAGTAATCAGCCAGGATGGCCTTTTGCCGGCAGACGTCATCCGACTTGGCCAGGAACGGGCGGTTCGGAATACTGGACGTTGAACCAGAACCCGGTTCACCCTGAACGGCAGGACCGAAGCAGCGGTTGTCGCTCGTAAAGAAGGGTGTGTGTGTGTGCGTGTGTATGTGTGTGTGTGTATGTGTGTGTGTATGTGTGTGTGTATGTGTGTGAATGTGTGTGTGTGTGTGTATGTGTGTGTGTGTGTGTGAATGTGTGTGTGTGTGTGTGTGTGTGTGTGTGTGTGTGTGTGTGTGTGTGTGTGTGTGTGTGTGTGTGTGTGTGTGTGTGTGTGTGTGTGTGTGTGTATGTGTGTGTGAGTGTGTGTCAGGCGGATGGGCCTTCGTCCGCTCACAAGTTCGATAACAAATATTAATATCAATTCTTAGATATGAAGTGTTAGAAAAGTAAGGAACGCATGGAGCTGAACCAGTATTGTTAGTTTATAGTTTATAGCAAGCAGCTGTTGTCCTGCAGTGGCTAGCGTCGCGATCGGCTGCAAAAGCTTTGCGGTGCAAAGCGAAAGCTGTGGTGAGTTCGGTGGTAGACGCGAGCTGCCGCCCAGCCACAAAGAGGGCAAATTAATTAGTTTTAGACCGACAAGATGCGCGGACGTGTGAGAATTAGGGTTTGACCGGCAAGAAGCGGTGACGCGTGAGAATGTTTTCGACCGGCAAGAAGAGCGGACGTGTGTAAAAAAAAGGAATAGAGATTAGTTTTCGGGCCGGCAAAAAAGCAATCGAGGATAGCCCTGAACGGAAGAATTTATAAGGAAGACGTGACGAGCCGAGGTATTTATAAGAGACATCTCATGAAATCATTTGTACTCTATTTTAATTTAAGTATTGACTCTTAACTCTAAACATAACCATAAATTCCTGAATAAAAGTGAGAAACTGACAAAGACATTAAGTTATCGAGTTCTGAATCCCCTGTCTCTTGTCTCTAACAGCTACGGCACAGAGGTCGTAGGATCACAAGAGGTGTCGTACGCTTAAGGTTCCGTCACGGCACAGCTAGAAGACGTGTTCGATGTTCCATCCCGGCACAGCTAGAGTACGTGTTCGAGGTTCCGTTCCGGCTCAGCTAGGAGATGTGTTTTAACTTCAGTCTCGTCAGAATTAGCAGACGTGTTCGAGGTTCCGTCCCGGCACAGCTAGGGCACGTGTTCGAGGTTCCGTCCCGGCACAGCTATGGGAATGGAAATAGGAATGCCTTCGACGCCGGCAAACTTCAAAAGAGGAGTTGGGGGTGTAGTTCCGAGAGGAAACGCAGAGAGACGCAAGCGAGGAGGATCTATAGCCAATAAAAGAGTGGCACCAGGGGTAATGTCATCGAGATGGAGCAGAGTGGCAGCACGACCACGGTTGAAGGACTCAAGGGCGGAAAGCGAGGTTGGATTGGGTACGGACGAATTTATTTGAGTGAATCAACCGGTTCAAAGGATGAGCGAGAAAGCAGTCGGGGCCGAGTCGGGGACTGGGTCGAGGAGCTATCCTGGCCCAAGCACGATTGAGTCTTCAGACGTGTCGCCTCCGAATCTGATCGCGGGGAATGACACAGCTCCAGGATCAGCGGATCTGAAGCCGGAGCTGCAGGAGTTTTTGGAGAGAGAATTAGCATTGTTCGAATGGCTCAAAGGGATGTCTCATGTCGCTGAGCAACGAATTATCATGAAGGATGATAAACCACTGAAGCAAAGCTACTACCCCAAAAGCCCGGCGATAAATATTTATTTTGAAAACCCTTCCCCAAGATTTCTGCCTACGCCACTGAAATATGTTATTTATGCACTGCATTGCCGAAAAACTTTTTTTTGTAGTTTTCTTCCGCCGACCGCGACATATCCCAATGTTATTAAAATGTGTTGCAGAGGTTGGGTTTTAGAAATTTAATAACTTTAAGGCAGATGATTGAAATAAATTATTATTTTATATGATATGTTAATACATGTTATTTTAATTGTGGAGTAATTAAATGATATATAAATGCAACACATTTTAATAACATTGGGATAGGTCGCGATATATATATATATATATATATATATATATATATATATATTATATATATATATAAATCAGATTTTAGGCAGCCAAAGCAAATGCAACGCCTAATTACACATACATGCTTAAGTTGAAAACATAAATGGACTCATGTCAATCGCCAAGCCGAACTGAGAGCGCATTCTATTTTTAGAATTTTACGCTCTTTAAGTTGTGAGAGCGTAAGGGCAACGATTTCATTTTCGTTCTCATTTTTGTGAAAATCAAGCTGCCTTATAACATATTTTTGTTCAGCGTTACGCATCTTAGTGTTTATATTGTCTTTGGTTGTGGGATGCCGAACAGCAAGCGGCTCTGGATCGGCTGAAGGGTAGTTTGACAACCGCCCAGTTGGCGCGATCTTGACGCAGACCATCGGGGACCAGGAACGTGTAATCGCCTACGCCAGTCGAAAGCTGCTGAAGGCCGAAATCAACTACCCTAGACAGCCACTGGAGATGTTCCGACGGGCAGTGGAGGAATCTCCTTGACGATGGATATCCAGTATGCTGGAGCGCATCGCTCGAAACCCCGAGAAATTCCCGGATTATTCTCAGGAGAATGGGAACCTGTACCGTCATCTGGGCCATAGAGCGGACGATGAGGACCAGGTCGCTGAGCCATGGGCCGTGCTACGTGCAGACTTGAAGCACAGGAACAGTCTGCTGTTATAATTCCATGACGCTTTTTCCAAATGGGTGGAGCTAATCCCCCTGAGAAAGGCCACAACAGCACACCTACAAGTTGCCTTCAGGGAGAGCAGACTGAGCAGATTCGTAGCCCAACGCAATCTGGAGTGCGACAACAGGGTACAATTTACCAGTCGAGAATTCAAATCATTTATGAAGTCGCTCGGTTTGGAGATTCAGTACACGGCGACGTACTGCCCGCAAGACAATCCCACGGCAAGGACGATGCTGGCGCAGTTCCTCAAGGTCCACGAAAATAACGAGATGTTCCCAAAGATCTCAGTGGCGGTGAACTCGACCATTGCAGATTCCAAGGGGTATTCTCCGGCGTTCCTTATGCAGGGAAGGGAGCCTCGGCTCCCCGCTTCGCGTTACGCCGAGGAAGCGCCAGGATCGGCGAACGTCTCCTAGGAGCCGCAGGAATAAGCGCATAGGTTGAAGGAGATCTTCGATATCGCCAACACATGCTTTCTAAGGCAGAGCCCGCCGAGATCGCGGCCCTAATCATCCTGGAGAGTAATCAGCCAGGATGGCCTTTTGCCGGCAGACGTCATCCGACTTGGCCAGGAACGGGCGGTTCGGAATACTGGACGTTGAACCAGAACCCGGTTCACCCTGAACGGCAGGACCGAAGCAGCGGTTGTCGCTCGTAAAGAAGGGTGTGTGTGTGTGCGTGTGTATGTGTGTGTGTGTATGTGTGTGTGTATGTGTGTGTGTATGTGTGTGAATGTGTGTGTGTGTGTAGTGTGTGTGTGTGTGTGTGTGTGTGTGTGTGTGTGTGTGTGTGTGTGTGTGTGTGTGTGTGTGTGTGTGTGTGTGTGTGTGTGTGTGTGTGTGTGTGTGTGTGTATGTGTGTGTGAGTGTGTGTCAGGCGGATGGGCCTTCGTCCGCTCACAAGTTCGATAACAAATATTAATATCAATTCTTAGATATGAAGTGTTAGAAAAGTAAGGAACGCATGGAGCTGAACCAGTATTGTTAGTTTATAGTTTATAGCAAGCAGCTGTTGTCCTGCAGTGGCTAGCGTCGCGATCGGCTGCAAAAGCTTTGCGGTGCAAAGCGAAAGCTGTGGTGAGTTCGGTGGTAGACGCGAGCTGCCGCCCAGCCACAAAGAGGGCAAATTAATTAGTTTTAGACCGACAAGATGCGCGGACGTGTGAGAATTAGGGTTTGACCGGCAAGAAGCGGTGACGCGTGAGAATGTTTTCGACCGGCAAGAAGAGCGGACGTGTGTAAAAAAAAGGAATAGAGATTAGTTTTCGGGCCGGCAAAAAAGCAATCGAGGATAGCCCTGAACGGAAGCGTTTATAAGGAAGACGTGACGAGCCGAGGTATTTATAAGAGACATCTCATGAAATCATTTGTACTCTATTTTAATTTAAGTATTGACTCTTAACTCTAAACATAACCATAAATTCCTGAATAAAAGTGAGAAACTGACAAAGACATTAAGTTATCGAGTTCTGAATCCCCTGTCTCTTGTCTCTAACAGCTACGGCACAGAGGTCGTAGGATCACAAGAGGTGTCGTACGCTTAAGGTTCCGTCACGGCACAGCTAGAAGACGTGTTCGATGTTCCATCCCGGCACAGCTAGAGTACGTGTTCGAGGTTCCGTTCCGGCTCAGCTAGGAGATGTGTTTTAACTTCAGTCTCGTCAGAGCTAGCAGACGTGTTCGAGGTTCCGTCCCGGCACAGCTGGGCACGTGTTCGAGGTTCCGTCCCGGCACAGCTATGGGAATGGAAATAGGGATGCCTTCGACGCCGGCAAACTTCAAAAGAGGAGTTGGGGGTGTAGTTCCGAGAGGAAACGCAGAGAGACGCAAGTGAGGAGGATCTATAGCCAGTAAAAGAGTGGCACCAGGGGTAATGTCATCGAGATGGAGCAGAGTGGCAGCACGACCACGGTTGAAGGACTCAAGGGCGGAAAGCGAGGTTGGATTGGGTACGGACGAATTTATTTGAGTGAATCAACCGGTTCAAAGGATGAGCGAGAAAGCAGTCGGGGCCGAGTCGGGGACTGGGTCGAGGAGCTATCCTGGCCCAAGCACGATTGAGTCTTCAGACGTGTCGCCTCCGAATCTGACCGCGGGGAATGACACAGCTCCAGGATCAGCGGATCTGAAGCCGGAGCTGCAGGAGTTTTTGGAGAGAGAATTAGCATTGTTCGAATGGCTCAAAGGGATGTCTCATGTCGCTGAGCAACGAATTATCATGAAGGATGATAAACCACTGAAGCAAAGCTACTACCCCAAAAGCCCGGCGATAAATATTTATTTTGAAAACCCTTTCCCAAGATTTCTGCCTACGCCACTGAAATATGTTATTTATGCACTGCATTGCCGAAAAACTTTTTTTTTGTAGTTTTCTTCCGCCGACCGCGACCTATCCCAATGTTATTAAAATGTGTTGCAGAGGTTGGGTTTTAGAAATTCAATAACTTTAAGGCAGATGATTGAAATAAATTATTATTTTATATGATATGTTAATACATGTTATTTTAATTGTGGAGTAATTAAATGATATATAAATGCAACACATTTTAATAACATTGGGATAGGTTGGGATATATATATATATATATATATATATATATATATATAAATTAGATTTTAGGCAGCCAAAGCAAATGCAACGCCTAATTACACATACATGCTTAAGTTGAAAACATAAATGGACTCATGTCAATCGCCAAGCCGAACTGAGAGCGCATTCTATTTTTAGAATTTTACGCTCTTTAATTTGTGAGAGCGTAAGGGCAACGATTTCATTTTCGTTCTCATTTTTGTGAAAATCAAGCTGCCTTATAACATTTTTTTGTTCAGCGTTACGCATCTTAGTGTTTATATTGTCTTTGGTTGTGGGATGCCGAACAGCAAGCGGCTCTGGATCGGCTGAAGGGTAGTTTGACAACCGCCCAGTTGGCGCGATCTTGACGCAGACCATCGGGGACCAGGAACGTGTAATCGCCTACGCCAGTCGAAAGCTGCTGAAGGCCGAAATCAACTACCCTAGACAGCCACTGGAGATGTTCCGACGGGCAGTGGAGGAATCTCCTTGACGATGGATCTCCAGTATGCTGGAGCGCATCGCTCGAAACCCCGAGAAATTCCCGGATTATTCTCAGGCGAATGGGAACCTGTACCGTCATCTGGGGCATAGAGCGGACGATGAGGACCAGGTCGCTGAGCCATGGGCCGTGCTACGTGCAGACTTGAAGCACAGGAACAGTCTGCTGTTATAATTCCATGACGCTTTTTCCAAATGGGTGGAGCTAATCCCCCTGAGAAAGGCCACAGCAGCACACCTACAAGTTGCCTTCAGGGAGAGCAGACTGAGCAGATTCGTAGCCCAACGCAATCTGGACTGCGACAACAGGGTACAATTTACCAGTCGAGTATTCAAATCATTTATGAAGTCGCTCGGTTTGGAGATTCAGTACACGGCGACGTACTGCCCGCAAGACAATCCCACGGCAAGGACGATGCTGGCGCAGTTCCTCAAGGTCCACGAAAATAACGAGATGTTCCCAAAGATCTCACTGGCGGTGAACTCGACCATTGCAGATTCCAAGAGGTATTCTCCGGCGTTCCTTATGCAGGGAAGGGAGCCTCGGCTCCCCGCTTCGCGTTACGCCGAGGAAGCGCCAGGATCGGCGAACGTCTCCTAGGAGCCGCAGGAATAAGCGCATAGGTTGAAGGAGATCTTCGATATCGCCAACACATGCTTTCTAAGGCAGAGCCCGCCGAGATCGCGGCCCTAATCATCCTGGAGAGTAATCAGCCAGGATGGCCTTTTGCCGGCAGACGTCATCCGACTTGGCCAGGAACGGGCGGTTCGGAATAGTGGACGTTAAACCAGAACCCGGTTCACCCTGAACGGCAGGACCGTGGCAGCGGTTGTCGCTCGTGAAGAAGGGTGTGTGTGTGAGTGTGTATGTGTGTGTGTGTGTGTGTGTGTGTGTGTGTGTGTGTGTGTGTGTGTGTGTGTGTGTGTGTGTGTGTGTGTGTGTGTGTGTGTGTGTGTGTGTGTGTGTGTGTGTGTGTGTGTGTGTGTGTGTGTGTGTGTGTGTGTGTGTGTGTGTGTGTGTGTGTGTGTGTGTGTGTGTGTGATGTGTGTGTGAGTGTGTGTCAGGCGGATGGGCCTTCGTCCGCTCACAAGTTCGATAACAAATATTAATATCAATTCTTAGATATGAAGTGTTAGAAAAGTAAGGAACGCATGGAGCTGAACCAGTATTGTTAGTTTATAGTTTATAGCAAGCAGCTGTTGTCCTGCAGTGGCTAGCGTCGCGATCGGCTGCAAAAGCTTTGCGGTGCAAAGCGAAAGCTGTGGTGAGTTCGGTGGTAGACGCGAGCTGCCGCCCAGCCACAAAGAGGGCAAATTAATTAGTTTTAGACCGACAAGATGCGCGGACGTGTGAGAATTAGGGTTTGACCGGCAAGAAGCGGTGACGCGTGAGAATGTTTTCGACCGGCAAGAAGAGCGGACGTGTGTAAAAAAAAGGAATAGAGATTAGTTTTCGGGCCGGCAAAAAAGCAATCGAGGATAGCCCTGAACGGAAGCGTTTATAAGGAAGACGTGACGAGCCGAGGTATTTATAAGAGACATCTCATGAAATCATTTGTACTCTATTTTAATTTAAGTATTGACTCTTAACTCTAAACATAACCATAAATTCCTGAATAAAAGTGAGAAACTGACAAAGACATTAAGTTATCGAGTTCTGAATCCCCTGTCTCTTGTCTCTAACAGCTACGGCACAGAGGTCGTAGGATCACAAGAGGTGTCGTACGCTTAAGGTTTCGTCACGGCACAGCTAGAAGACGTGTTCGATGTTCCATCCCGGCACAGCTAGAGTACGTGTTCGAGGTTCCGTTCCGGCTCAGCTAGGAGATGTGTTTTAACTTCAGTCTCGTCAGAGCTAGCAGACGTGTTCGAGGTTCCGTCCCGGCACAGCTAGGGCACGTGTTCGAGGTTCCGTCCCGGCACAGCTATGGGAATGGAAATAGGGATGCCTTCGACGCCGGCAAACTTCAAAAGAGGAGTTGGGGGTGTAGTTCCGAGAGGAAACGCAGAGAGACGCAAGCGAGGAGG
>JAWNMW010000176.1:0-25212 GCA_035043565.1 Drosophila robusta
TTTGTCCATCAATATTTTGCTCATTATCTATAAGCAAGCCCAGCAATTGAAGCTCATATTTCTTTTTGTATCGCTCATTAGAGAAGTGTCCGAACTTGTCAACGGCCATTAAGCCTTTAACTTCTAGTTCGCCAGTAGCAGCGTTATTTATAAGGAAGTGACGGGAGCTGGAAATAGCTCGCCCCTAACCGGTGTGTTGTTTGATGTCGGTGTGGTTGTAAAATATGAAAATATGTTGACTTTTATTGTATCCTTTTCAGTGTTAAATATATGCCGTATTGGTTTAATTTCGGAATTACCGAATACTTTAAGTAATGTTTCCATGTCTCGCGTATAATGCACACAATTTTAAAGCCAGAGATACCGAACTTGGCCTCCCCAAGAGATTGTGACCTTGATACCCCGCCCTCGAAAAGAGCCTATATCTCCCACAATTTTGGAGCTAGAGTCATCCAATTTTAAAGGTAGATGACTGGTCATGCCCTTTCCGTTTACCGGCCACGCCTACTTCCGCCCCGCAAATCGCGCAAACCTATATCTCCCAAATTTTTAAAGCGATAGTCACCAAATTTGGCAGACAATGTTTAGGTGACCTCCTCTTAAGATTGAGCCAAAAAGTATTTGCCACGCCTACTACGAAATATAAAAATTCTATATTTTTTTTCAAAATAACAATAATAACTTCTGTGTACTGTGAGGAGGTCACACAAACACTGTCTGCCAAATTTGGTGACTTTTGCTTTAAAATTGTGGGAGATAGCTTTAAAATTGTGTGAATTATACACATATTACCGTTTTGAGCTTTCAAATATGTCGGTTTTAGCGTAGCGGAGGCGGAAGAGGGCGTGGCCGGAAAATTTTTTCTGTGATGTTTCGAGTATTATATATTCCAAATATGGAGTCTCTCGCTCAAAAACTGTGGGAGATATAGCCATTTCCGATTTCTTAAGACGGAGGCGCTAGGGGGCGTGGCCGGAAAATCAAGAACGCAATTTTTGGAGGAGGTCACCAGCGTTCTACTTAACAAATTTGGTGACTCTAACTTTAATAGTGTGGGAAATATTGAGCTTTCATCGCAATTGCGATTAGAGGTTTGTCGACATGTTATCGATTTGCCAGCCTCCCAGTGGGCGTGTCACAAAAGTCTTAACACTTTGTCTGAAGCAGATAACTACAAGTATATCTCCAAAATTTCAAGTCTCCATCTTCAATAAAATGAAAATTATTGCGTTCATCCGGACAGACGGACGGACAGCATGACGGACATTGCACAAAACCAATAGTTTCACTTCGTGAACGAGTATAAAAGCTAAATAATAATTTTAACAAATAATAATTATCGATAAATATAAAACGGAAAGGGTTATCGACATTATGAAAAAACTTGATCTGCGTATTGTATACATGAACTTAAAAAACCAAAAACTTTCAGTCTCTTTAGTTTCGGTGGTTTCTGAGATCGACGCGTTCATACAGACGGACGGACAACGGTAAATCGACTCCGCTAGTCCAGCTGGACACCATTATATATACTTTATGGGCTCAGAGATTCCCCCTCTGCCTGTTACATACTTCTTCCCGAAAGCCTTGTACCCTTATTGCACGTCTGCAATGGATTGAAGCGAGAGGCATAGCACGAATCCAAAGAGAAGGCACCAGCCAGGCAGAACAAGAAAACCCACACCCAAACACCTATTCAAAGGAGACGGAGTCTGACTGAGCGCGAGTCTCGGGCTCAGAATCGGCGCCACTAATTTTGTCGACCGTAACATTGGCTGCCACTCCTACAGGCCATTGCTAGTTTTGGCTCCTCCTGCCACAGAGCGTCTTCACCCAAGCCTGGACTGGCATTCGCCGTATACCCCATTGGGAGGAAGGCATAGCCCTGTTCGCTCAGGAGGAGCTCTTCAACAGAAGGTGTTCTTCCCATGCTGGTCGAAATGCAAATGACACACGTGCTGACTTCGCAGCTGCAGTCACCTAATTGCTCAACGGTGGTTTGGTTCTTTCTTAAGGGCACCCTAGACTACACAACTGCCTTTCGCAAATCGGTTATAAATAATAAATTTTGAATAATATGCCAAGTTTGCACAAACTTTCTATCTGCACAACAGTGAGCTTGTGCAAATCCATCGAAAATCAAACCTTTTACACTTTTACACAAGCCGCGTGCGCAATCTGACAAACAGCCTTTACCGCACTCAACTGGTTTGCACGACACTTGTGTAGTCTAGGCGAGCTTTAAAGCACAGTTGCAGCTTAAGGCATACCTAGACTACCGATTCTGTCGTACGGAATCCGCTTGATGCCATTTGGGTACTGTAGATGTTAAGTTTGCCAAAATGATTTGCGCAAATGGTTTGAGAGGCATGTGTACAAAATTCACGTTTTCGTGTGTTTTGCCATGGGTTAATGAGTTGGTGTTCATTGCGCTTATATTATTTTATTCGCTCTCAGGGTATCTCAGGGTAGAGAACATTTTCCTCGTTGCAACTCTAAATTTAATATACTACAATGAAGTATTTTCCGTTTGGGCAAATGGCTACATACTACGATTTTCATGGTATATGCACAACAAACGATTTGCAATCCATTTGTGTCGTCTAGGGCAGCCTTAAGCTTATCGCTGATGGGCATCAGCCAATCAGAATGCGCGCTCATGTAGCGCCGTTTACTGCAGTGCACAGTGGTACAATTTCATATACTTGCGAGAAATAGCTTACCGATTTTGAACATACAAGTGAGAAGGCTACAGTGGGGAACGCGCGACTGGGAAATATCCTGAACCCTGTGTTTTCATACATTTCAGTCTCCTTGCATTCAAACAAACATATACAGTATCACACACACACACACACATGTAAACGCAGGCTGCAAGCAGTGAACAGCTGCTGCGCTTGGCCCCTACTGTGGATACTAAATTCGCGTATAACTTCCAAACTAAGAGTATGATCTCTATGAAACTTTCAAGGTTTAACAACCAAAGCCCAAGTTCGGAGTATTTCAATTGCATTTTTTTTACATTTCTGTATATATGGGCGATTGGGGGGAAGTATCCAAAATCCGAAATATTATATACCTGCGAAATAAACTTGACCTGCGTATGGTATAAACGAACTTAAAAAGTCCAAGTTCAGCTTTCTAGCTTCTGTAGTCTCCGAAATTGACGCGTGCACACAGACGGACGGCAGACGGACCGGGCTAGATCGACTCGGCTAGTGATGCTGATCAAGAATGTATATACTTTACGGCGAAGGAGCTGCTTCCTTCTGCCTGTTACATACATTTGCACAAAACCATTATACCCAGATTTACCCATTTTCAATGGGTTCAGGGTATAAAAACCACACACACACGCACACCTATAGCCATAGAGTACTTTGCAAATATCGATAGTCGCGACGCTTGGCCGCTCTACCAATAAAATGTAATGTAAATTAATTGAGCGGCCAGCTAACATTCTACTGTGCCGATGGTGTCTTAAAGCCTTTGTATAAACCATTTAATTTATCCGTGGAGTTAGGTTCTTTTTATAAAAATTATAAAGAATCATTTATTATTCCTCTACTTAAAAAAGGAAACAACTCCCACGTTCAAGACTATAGAGGCATTTCTAAATTGTCTGCTATTCCTAAGATTTTTGAGAAGTTAATAATTTTTCAACTACAACATCTTCGTAGATCTATAATTTCATCCTCCCAGCGCGGGCTTATGGAATATAGATCTACATCCACTACTTTATTGGAATTCACGTCTATTGATATTAAAGGGTTCCAAAATAAAATGCAAACAGATATTATTTACACTGATTTCAGTAAGGCGGTTGACGCTGTTAATTATTCGCTTTTACTGCATAAGCTTCACCTTCTGGGATTTCCAAATAACTTAATTCTTTGGATATCTAATTATTTATCTTTAAGAACCCAAAAAGTTTACTTTAAAGACTTTGTCTCTAAATCTGTTAGTTACTTCTGGAATATCATCTCGGTCCGTTGTTATTCACTTTGTTCATAAATGACCATCCATCTGTGATCAATCACTCTCGGGTGCTGATGTACGCCGATGACGTAAAACATAGCCATTCTTCTACTAATTCTCTATCTGCCCAAAGTTTGCAATCCGATCTCGACAGTTTCCAAACCTGGTGTCAAGTAAATGTATTAAATCTTAATTACAGTATGTGTAAGTTATTGTCTTTTTATATTGCCCTTCTTTAATAAGTATTTACTTAATGGCAAACCACTTGAGCGTATTGAATAATTGAAGTATCCTTCTTTATCCCAAGCTAAAGTTTGACAAGCATATTTCAACTGCTGCTAATCGCTCATTTGATGTCCTGGGATTCATAAAGCGCTGCTCGAAAGAATTTGACGATCCCTACGTTACTAAAACTCTTTATACTTCACTTGTTCGTCCAATTCTTGAATATGGATCTTGTATATGGTGTCCCCAACACAAGGTTCATCAGGTGAGAATTGAATCCGTGCAAAAACAATTTCTGCATTTTGCCTTTCGGGGTCTTAACTGGAATCATAATTGTCACATGCCTTCTTACCCTAGTAGACTATTACTAATAAATCTTCTCTCTCTTGCTAATCGTAGAACCATGCTTGGTGTAGTCTTCTACCGCTTTCTCTTCAAATGTGTACTGCAAACGATGCTATCCATAACACATTTTAGATCTTATGTTCTAGTTGTAATAATCTTTTCCATGTCATAAGTTACTGCAGATACCTGTGAAGCTCAGCCAGAACCTGCACCATGCTAGTTTACATTTGACATAAACGATGGTTGACCAACTGTTCAACGGCCGGGAGAATGTTAAGGCGCAGCTTAGTTTTTTAGTATAAAATGAGTAACTATATATTAAAACACCAAAAACAAGCCAGAAATTTCATAAGCTGCCCCGCAGCTCAGTACAGCACCGAACAGAGTCGAGACCAAATGCTGACACTTGAGAAGGTGCCACTTTAAAAGGTCACTTTGCATTGGCATGCAACTAATATTGAGCAACAGGATCACGGCAGTTCCACGCACTGTAACGGCCGACCGGTACGGGAAATTTAGGGCCAATAATATATAATAATGCATATTGCATATAAATGTCACATGCAACAACCAAGAACATATGTATGTCTCTTTCTGCTTCACAGGGATGTAATACTCTAAAGCAACTTCCAACCAACTCAGGAAAGCCTCCTGGAAGCCATGATCGGTCGCATGGAAGCCATGATGGAGAAAATGGTGGAGAAAGTATTTAGCCAGATGACGCAGATGCTTGCCACGGTCGTTAGCAAGACATTCAAATAAATCTCCGCATTGTCCTAAGAACGCGAACGGCCTGTGCAAAAGCAGGCCTGAAATCTAATCTCCGAAACCCATTTATCCTCAAGATCGTTATTCTCGATCAAATAGTACGATATAATTCATGTAAACCATCCCAATGGCAGAGCCCGCGGTGGAGAAGCGGTGCTAATCAAAAGCGGCATAAGCTCTATGGAGCTACCAACATTCTGGACTGGGTCCAATGTGCACAGGTCGGACGGAACAGCCCGCTAGGAGACCTTACGATCGCCGCAGTTTACGTGCCTCCCAAGCACAACGCAAAGGATGCCGAGTTCGACCTGTTCTTGGGAACCCTTGGACCCAGGTTCATTTTAGGCGGAGACTTTAACTCAAAGCACTCTTGGTGGGGCTCTAGGACCAATAATCCTAAGGGACACGCGCTCTTCATACGCATACAGGACAGAGGTCTCAATTGCCACTCACCGGCCGAGCCAACATACTGGCCTACTGACCCGCGGCAGTTCCCTGACATCCTGGACTTCGCAATCTCAAAGGGTGTTGATCCAACTAAAATCTGCTGAAGCATTGAATTGGACCTTGTCTTGGACCACAGTACTGTTACGCTGCTGCTAAATGCTCCTGTGGAGAGAAAATCCTCGCACAAGAGGTTGTTCTCGAAAAAGACGGACTTCGCGAAATACAAGTCGTGGCTGGTGAGCAACACCGTCCAAGTCCCACGATTGACTCTAAGGAGGACATCGACACGATTGAAAGCCTCACGCAGGAAATACCCGACTCCGCTGCTTTTAAAGCTCCTCGGCTCAGCTCCACCTCCAGGTTCCCATCTAGAAACCTGCACCTATGGTCCTCCGAGATAGATACTCTCGCAACTGAAAAACGCAGACTAAAGCGTATATGGTTTGCTACGCGCAGCCCCCAGGACAAAAACAACTTCAACAGAGCCTGCAAAAAACTCAAGGAGCTGCTGCAAAACCTTAGAAGGATCGCCCTGGATACCCTCCTAGAAAATCTCGAACTTGGAGACCCGCAAAACAACCAATGGATGGTCACACGGCATTTCAAAATGTCCACAAAAAGACCAGCGATGGTCCAAAATGCTAATGGTACCTGGCGCCGCTCCGACTAGGATAAAGCCAAGGCGTACGCTGTGCATCTGTACAACGCATTCGTGCCGTTCAACAGAAGACCGGGAAGCCAGACACGCTGATCCCCCCTGTACCCCTGTACCTCGTCAAGAGCAGACGCAGTGGCCCTTAAAATGCTCCCTCCAGCACCAAAATGCTGCACCCAGCTATTGACAGAAGTGTTCAACAAATGCCTCCAACTTGGACACTTTCCAATAGAAATGTGCGGAGGTCATGCTAATACCACAGCCTGGTAAGCCTCAAGCCAATCTCGCCTGCATCCGTCCGATTAGCCTACCGGCAATACTCTCCAAAATACTTGAAAGAGTATTTCTGCGAAGTGTGTTGCCGGTTAGGGACGAGGCCGGTTTGATCCCTGATCATCAGTTTGGCTTTAAGCGTTCCCATGGAACACCGCAACAATGCCATAGGCTTGTGGAGTGCATCATGGAAGCCTTCGAGGACTCAAAATACTGCTGTGCCGTCATGCTGGAAGTCAAACAGGAGGAGGACCACTGCTCTACACTGCTTAAACAGCCGACATGCCTGCCTGCCCGCACCAGAGCCTTTTGGTCGCCACTTATGCCACTGCCTTCTTAGCCACTGCCAACACACCGCAAGAAGCGTCCTCAATTATGCAGGGTCAACTGGACACGTTGGACACATGGTTGAAGAAATGGAACATCTCCGTCAACCTGGAAAAATCCACCCACACCACCTTCACGCTGCGCAAAGGTAACTGTCCCCAATGTTCCTTGGCGGATCCATCATCCCAGATAACCGAACGCCTAAGTATCTGGGCATGACCCTGGTCAGCCGGCTAACGTGGCGCGAACATCTGCTTCGCAAAGAAAGCAGACAAAGAAAAACTGAAAAAATGCTACTGGCTGATCGGCCGGCAGTCAAAATTGAAGCTCCGGGTCAAGCTGCTGTTATATAAAACTATAATCAAGCCAACATGGACATACGGCATCCAGTTTTGGGGTACAGCCAGCAGAAGTAATCGCAAAATGATCCAGCGGTTCCAGAACAAAGCGCTACGAATCCCGTCTAACGCGCACATATACCACGACAACGCCATAATACACACGCAATTACGTATTCCGTGGGTTAAAGAAGAAATCGCCAAGATGAGTGAGCGCTACATCAATAGACTGCACAACCCGCATAACAACCTTGCCATCAACCTGTTGGACAACAGTGCTGCTACTAGACGAAATTCTTTGGAATTCAACCCAAAAATCGGAAAGAATATTGGGCACCAACTTTTATTTGCACTTCGTGCCAAGCACATTTGTCAAAAAAACAAAACAAGGAGATTGCAGTCGGGCGTAACCGAAATAAAGAATTTTGAAATTTCGTGTCTGCCAAATTTGGTGACTCTTGCTTTACAATTTTTGGAGATATAGATATCGCGATTTGTGGCGACGGGAGGGAGTGTGGGGTACGGTATATCAAGGTCGCAGTCTTTTGGTGAGGTCACCAGGTCTACTTATGAATTTCATGTACACGACGAGCGATCATTTCGCCGTATTTTGTATCAACATAGCGTGAAATTTGTAAACGATATTTTTCTTAAGTATTATATTATTTTTATCTTTAATATAAGTATCAGTCAAAAATTTTAACAATAAAATTAAAATCTAATAATCCTTACGTACATTAAATAATTTAATTTTGTTTAATGGTGAATTTCTAGAGCGTTAGTTCAGATTTATAAATATATTGTAAACTGCTCTGTAATACAGAATATTAAAATCGATTGCCACCACATCTAATGTCATAAAGTACACCTAAGTCTTTTTTTACACGGTTTTGATATAACACGGTTTGAAAATTGAATATTTTTAATTTTTTTACACGATTTTATTCCATTTAGCACGATTTGAAATTTTATGTACTTAAAATTTTTTTGTCAAATTTAATTTTTGCGAAGTATGTTCATATCACAAAAAAGTATTTATGAAAGAAAAAAGTCTGAAACCATCGATAGTATCGATAGTGCTATCGATAGTTTGCGAACACTAGCTTAAAGATTTAAGTGAATTCCCTTTTAGCGCGTACAAGCAATTTTTACTGGTCAAAGCAAATGTGAATAGCACTAATTTAGGGGGATTCCCTTTATGTGCATACAATAAAATTTACTGGTCAGAGCAATTGAAACGTGTTAATATTTTGTGAACTGTCAATGCAATAAGACGTATTTTTTTAAGAAATTTTTTGCAGGCAAATTTGATTTTCCATTAAATTTAATTTTAACGCATTAAGATAAAAGGTAAGCCAAAAAATATTTTGTATTTATTCAGTTATTTATGTTTTTTAATTTTGTAAAATATTTTATGTATCCCTAAAAGGAAATGTCAGATATAAAACTATAACGGAAGGCAATTTCTTTGGAAACTAAGATTGAAATTTTAGATCGCCTTCGAAATGGAGAAGGCTCAACTGCTCTTGGTAAAACGTTCGGTTTAAATGAAGCCACAATAAGAACTATAAAGAAAAATGAAATTGCTATTAGGCAATCGGTGATTTCTGGAACGAACCTATCTGTTAAGTCTTCATCATACACTAGAGATGCTGTTAAAGAAAAAATGGAAAAAGCACTCATAATATGGCTGGAGGAAAATGCCCAAAAAAGAATTCCCGTAGACGGAAACAATATCAAACAGCAAGCATTAAGGTTCTATAAAATGATAAAAGACGAACAACCGTCTACATCCACACAAACAACTGCTGAGAAGAGCTACGTATTTTCTGCAAGCACAGATTGGATGAGGGGATTTCTCCATAGGCATGCGCTTCATAACATAAAAATCAAGGGCGAGATTGCTTCTGGAGATCAGAAAGCCGCTGAAGAATACCAACTAAAACTTAAAAAAATAATAGCGGATGGTGGATACAGTCCAGATCAGGTTTTTAACGCTGACGAAACCGGTCTTTTTTGGAAAAAAATGCCGAGAAGAACATATGTGGCCAAATCGCAAAAAAGTGGGGAGGGTTTTGATGACTTGGTATCTGATGACATTGATGAACTGATGATTGATAAAGTTCTTAGCGAAGACGAAATATTACATTTTGCCTCACAGAATGCTGATGTTATAGAAAGCAGTGATAGTGAAGAACCTGTAAAATTAACTGAAAATTTAATTCAAGAAGGGCTTCAACTTGCAAATAAATTAGGACACCATTTCGTCAAAAATGATCCCAATATCGAAAGAGCTGCACAATTCCAACGTGAGCTGAATTCTTGTATGGCTCGTTACAAGGAATTATACAAAGAGGTAGCAAGAATTGGCGAACAACGGCTCATAACAGAGTTCATTTTTCAAAATGTAGATGCCGAACGAGCAAGAGAAAGTCCAGTTAAAAATTATTCCAGCGATGATAGTGAATGTATACGCGTTCGAAGCAAGCGAATGCGAATAACTGATGACGACAGCAATTAAATTTATGTTGCTGTATTTATGATTATCACTTATTTTATTTTATTTTATTTTTTACCTTAAAAATTGAATAACCTATTCTTTTCGTTCACAACATAGTTGTTTAGTTCCTAAACTTGCCATACATTTAATTTATATTATGTACTTTTAAGAATAGAGTGCATATTTTTTTTATCATTAATTACTATGCTTGTGAAAATAAGCATTATATATTTGATTTAATAAAATAAACATGAATTCTTGTCCTTAAAAATTCTTGTTTTTCACTAATTTTAATAGGTTTTAGAGATTAGGAACAAATCACCCATTTTTGTATACGATCAATGTCTTTTTTACACGGTTTTTTTTACACGGCTTCTTCTGGAACCAATCTACCGTGTAAAAACAGACTTAGGTGTACTAGCATAAGCTAATTTTAAGTATTTTTAAGAAAGGAAGACAGGGCACACTTGAATAGAAAATGGCGAAGAAGTGACGCTTAAAAATTGCGCCGAAATAAAGAAAATTTATGATAAACCTAAAGAGATTACAAATCAATTGTCGGGCTTGCCCAAACTCTTTCTAGTTAATGCTACACTCCGATATCATTCAGCTGACAAAATTGGAACTGGCGCAGCCGCTGGCTGAGAAAGAATTTCCCATCAGCAACAAAGCGTCTGTACACCAGTTGCGTGCTCTGCTGTATTTAGCCATCGCTAAGGCTTCTGGAATAGTGTGCGTTCGTGGAGAAGAATCTCCGGGCACGACGGGTGCTGCTGATCTACCTGTGGACCATCAGCTCGAAAATATTGTGGCAGACCAACCTTTAGGGCAGCCTCATGCGAGTGCCGGCGAAGAGCAGCCTGTAGGGCTACCAGCAGATGAAATTGACTGTGCGCGTTATGCTGCCGGCTGCGAATGTGGCAAATTCAGAGGCGAATGTTCCAGATACATTGGCGTCTTTGATGAGCGAGATAGCACTGTACAATGCACGTAAAAATCTGGCAGAACTGAAGGAGTACTGCAGTACTATGCGACTCAGCCAAGGAGTGCATGATGTACGAAAAGACAACAACCTGGAAGGAACTGAGTGAGTCGTTGAATAAGGTATTACCCTTCGGCCCTAGAGCCCTAGAACTGCCGGCAGGTGGGACATCTTAGTGAGGATTGCCTACACCCCAAAAGACCGAAAGGAAGAATGGAAGAATATAGGCGTAGAATTTGGTTTTGAAATGGCGCGTACTTCCGGCGAATTGAAATAGTTGCGATCCTCCGAACTGTACAATGAGCTTTCGATTGACAGACATGAAGCCATTTTATAGCTCCCCTAGACGACTATCATATCATGAGAGTGTAATTTTTACTGATACTGTGAACGAGCTGCTGGCAAATAAGGTGATTTGACCTAGTAATTCTCCATACGCATCAACCGTTGTTCTAGTAAAAAAAAGAAAGGGAAAATAAGGATGTGTGTTGACTACCGTGGACTAAATACAAAAACCGTACGAGACAGTTATCCCTTGCCTTAAATAGAGGATTGCTTAGAATTCCTAGAAGAAAAGACAGTTTTCTCCACAATAGATTTGAAAAGCGGATTTCATCATGTAGGGCTGAAAAAGTTCAATTAAGTAAACATGTTTTGTCACTCCTGAATTGAATATCTAAGGATGTAGTTTGGTCTAAAAGTGGGCCAGCTGTATTTGAGAGTTTTATTTCCGATGTGTTGAGTGATATGGTTAGAGCTCGAAAAATTATGGTTTACATGGACGATATTATTTTGGCTACTTAACAGTATGTCAATAAAGTGTTTTTACAAGCAAAACAACTACTTCTTTTAAGTTAATTTGCATGTAAATCTACTTACAGTTGAGTATATTCTTACATACCTATTTTTTTCTAATTCTTCATTTTTCTATGAACTAAACTGAATTTAAATACTTTGCTTCAAACATTTTAAAGAAATAAAAAAATATGGATATTCAAATATTATGCTGTCAAGAAAGTGTTTTTACAACTACGGTAAATTGGCGTGCACTTCGCTTTCGGACAATCCCGTTAAACTTGAGCCCATGCGACGACGTTTCTAGTCATTTTCTGAAGCAATTTCTTATGATTGGGTTCATTTGTGAAAAATAAAATGCCAGGAAAAAGAAGCACATTTGCATACGCTCAGCTGGTATATTGCAACTATCAGATCGGACGTGAAGTCTCAGAATTAGCTGATATGTTTAGTTTATCAAGACCAACTGTCTACAATATAATAGAGACAGCCAATAAAGAAGGTAGATTAGAGGCAAAGCGGGCAAATAGTCGTCCCTGCAAAATTTCTGATCGAAATAAACGAAAAATTCTGCGTAAAATTAGGAAGAAACCCGTAAATTTCGCTCAGGAACTCAAGGAAGAGAGTGGTGTGGATGTTTCACATGAAACATTAGAAAAATGCTTAATAGCAATGACTACACATCACGAATCGCTAGGAAAAAACCTCTGCTTTCGTCGGCCAATGTTTTAAAACGGCTATCTTTCGTTCAAACTCACGTAAATATGCAGGCTGAGTTTTGGAATGACGTCATATTCAGCGAAGAAAGCAAAATTATGTTGTACTACAATGACGGGCCATCCAGTGTCTGGAGAAAGCCATTAACAGCCTTGGAAAACCGCAACATAATTCCAACAGTAAAGTTCGGGAAACTTTCAGTGATGGTATGGGGCTGCATTTCGAGCAAGGGTATCGTTGAATTGACCTTTATTAAAAATACAATGGATGCTGGCCAATATCTAAGAATGTGAGAATCTCGTCAGCAGTGCACGGAAATTCCGATTTTATGAAGGCAATAAACCAATTTTCAAATTTTATCAGGACAATGACCCGAAACATAAAGCTCATGTGGTGAGGGTGTGGAATTGGACACTCCACCACAAAGTCCTGATATATAATCAATTGAGCATGTGTGAACATATTTGAAAAAAAAGTCGCAAGCGAAGACCCAAATCAAAAACTGATTTGAAAGCTGCCGTACTCGAAGACTGGCAAAAACTTCCAGGAACGTTCATACAAAACCTGATAAGTTCCATAAAACGGCATATGCCGACATGGGACAGCGGTCGGTGCGAGGTGCGGCTAAATATATGCAATTTGCATGCGGGCAATAAAATTTACATTTTCCGTAAAAATTTCTCAAATAATCCGGCCCGTTTACGGGTCAATCCGATGCTTTGCGCAACTTGACAAATTCACCTGCAAACACATGGACAGTTGCTGCTTTTACACAGATGACAACAAATACTCACTGGACGAAGCGGCGGGACATTGGCGGCGCGTGGCGTATGAATTTACGCCATTGGACACTCCCCGTATGCTTTGCTGCAATTAAAAATAAGATTAGTTGAAAAACTTGTCTTTGTAAATAATCTGTATGTTTTTACGTGTAAAATGTATTTTGTCAGCCATGCTTGTTTTGTTGAGTGCGGTTAAGTGTTGCGCGCAATCTTAAGCCCAGCTCAATGCTAGATGTTTAGGTTAAATGGAACTTCTGTTAGTTGCTAATGTAAAGTAATAAGGAAGTTGTTGAATAAAGAGGCCACCAGACTGCTGCTGGTGTGCCAATTTAAATTGAATAAAGATCTATTTTCAAATTTCCGAACGTTTGTTCCGAACTTTTGGCGTATTGGAAAACCGTTGACTGAACTATTACAGAAAATGGGTCCTTTTCCGAAGTCGAAGCAGGAAAGAGATTCGTTTTTGTCGCTGAAATCCGCTCTGGCCGCTCCTTCGGTGTTATCTATTTTTAATCCCAACTTAGGAACAGAATTACACACTAACGCCAGCTCCCATGATTTTGGAGCGCTATTAATGCAACGACAGACTGACAACAAACTACATCTTATTTTTTTCTACCCCGAAAAGCAACGGCTGCTGAGTCTCGTTTTCATAGCTTTGAGCTTGAGAACCTAGCTGTAATTTTTGCTTTTCCGCGTGTACCAACCCTGAACAAGAAGTCTATAAATCCTCGCATCGCCCGGTGGTCATTAGAGTTTTCGATAACCCACCGACCGGTACGAATATGACCCATGTCGACAGACTAAGTAGACAAACCGAGCTGCTGAAGATTGACATTGACGAGTCCATCGACCCGTACGCTATTCCGATTGATCATCAAATAGACAATAATTATAAACCATGTGAGTCCGAAAGCCCGTGTGATTTGGCCGTATCGAGTTATACCCCGTCTGAGTTTCGAGAGCTGTGTGAGCCCGAGAGTTCATATGATCTGTAGAATTGCGTCCGAGAGTTCGCGGGTTGCCGTAGCGAAAAAAGCGCCGTTAAATGTTTCCGACGCGATTAAAAGTCCGTGTGACCGAGAATTGAGCAATGGAGATATGCTAGACTGTGGTAAAATCATAATGGAATCTTTGGTCGGAGTAGTTGGAGCTGCACCAAACGATATCGACCTATTGCTACAGACTGAACAAATGAGAGATTCTGATGTATGAATATTGCGCGAGAAATTGGAAAAGGTGACGTTGCCGGCTTTGATTTAGTTGATGGCATTGTGTATAAGAGGAATGCTGAAGAAAAGTTGTGTCTCTATCCACCTGACCGTATGCAGAATGAATTGATACGGCAGTGCAATGAGAAGTTGGGTCATCTGCTGCCGATAAGTGCGTCAATGACCTGAAAAGGAAGTACTGGTTTTCCTTGATGAAAGGCAAAATAGAGACTTACATTGGAAACTGTTTACTGTTTAGACAATCCACAACATAAATAGTATACCGAACAAGCCGGTCCCGTTTGATACACTCCATATAGACCATTTGGGCCCATTGCCGAGTATTATCTCGAAAATGAATCATTTATTTGTTATCATTGATGCGTTTACTAAATTCGTCAAGTTGTATCACTTCGTACACCTCACGATTGGCATTATCACTAGCCGCTTCACTGATATTAAACTCATCACACTTATCAACTGCCATGTTAATTTTCATAATGCTCATTTCTTCATATGTTTGCTTGTTATTATTATTGATGCATACACTTATGCCGTCGCAATTGAAAACCATTTCAGCATAAAGACATAACTGTTGTCCAACAATCATTTTAATGTCCATGCACGTATATGGAACCACATAAAAATCCAACTTAAACTCTTCGTTGTCGATTATCACTGCATGAAGAAAATGTCCTATTGGTTTTATTTTGCTTTGATTGTGTTTACTTCCACAACCAACTAAACACATAGAGCAACGCTCTAATTTGGGCTTTTTCAACTGATTGCACAAATCCTCACGAACTATTTTAAATTTACTACCTGTATCAAACAAAGCAACACACATTTGACCATCGAAAAATACTTCCTTGCTTGTCAATCCATGTTTTGGCAATTACTCGCGATATGCCCATGCTGATTATACTTAAAACATATTTTCCTTTTTCTTTGTATGTGCAATTAACTGACATATGCCCTCGTTTGCCACAGTTATAACGAATAATTTCTTTTTTCATATGTTTGTTAATCACATGATTTTTCTTGTTGTCATTATTGTTGCGTCCTTCTTTGTTGATTTTTAATTCGTAGCACTGAAGCTTCTGTTTAAATTCAATCAAGTTTTTTGCACCATAAAGCAATGTTTTGTCAATTGATATTTCGTCAATGCTATCAATTATATATTGCATTAGTACGCTGTCACTAACACAGCCACGGGAAGCCATATCTTTTATCTTAGCGCGTTTGCTCTCGCTCTTATTTTCCTTACTATTTATACCTGACCTAAACTCTTGCACTTTTGAGTGCATATTTCAGAGCATTCCAACTGCTCGAGCCTCTCACACTTAATATAAATGGTTTAGCAATGCCCTTCAATGACCTTTTAGCGAATATTAATTTTTGTACGTTGTTCCAGCACACAAGCAATGCTTGTTCTTCAAAATCTGCAATTAACATATCCACCGATATTGCACTGCTATCGTCGTATTGGCGAATTGGGTCTTCGATATCGCGAAAAATAATTGCGAAATGAGGTATGCCTGCGTTTATTTCCACATGATGCAAATTTCTACCGATCTCTTCTTCGTTTGCTTGTGAGTTGTGTGCTGGCGCACGGCTGCGCGGCTCTAGTGATGCGTCTTCTCCTTCTTCACTGGTTGATTCGCCCATGTTGTTGCAGGCTCTAAGTATACTGTTGACCTTCGTCGATATTATGACCTATGCGGAAAATGTTACAAATGAATATGAGATCATTCTGCGTCAAATTTGTATCAACATAACCTTCTTTTTTTGCGAATTGATCATCTTTTTCGTCGAACTCAAATCCGGTAAAATCGCGTAACCTTTGTTTATTACGTCCATACATTACTTCCATATATTTTATATTAATTTAAATATCATGATTAATATATGTTATTGACTTATAGTATTTTATTCAATATTTATTACTTATGTGTGTGTTTACGCCCAGACAGCCATCAATGGGTTAAGCCGAGGTTGCACATCGTGCTATCTCAAGAAAGCCCACTCCCAAAAGCTTTGTCGGAAAATCCACCACACTAGTTTAAGGGCCACGCAAGCGCATGGCATAGTTTATGTAGATCAGTATTAAAAAAGGTCAAAGTCAAGTGAAACACGACGTTCTACTACCACGATAAGAACCAAAAAAGGAAGAAAAATAAAGAAACAATTTTGCTAGAAGATCAATATCCTCGATCTTATTAATAGGAAATATTTATCAGACGCCCCCCTACACCATTTGGTACATCGAGCCGGATTTACCATACAGCATCCACTCGCCCCCTACATCCTTTGGCAAAAGATAAGTAATTCCACATTTTCTTACCAATTATATATCCATATATAATCCGCCATTTCCGCCGCCATATTTTTTTCCGCCAAGAAAAGTGAAAGAAAGTTTTTTCTGCAAATATATACTTGCACTAGCGGACCCGACAGACGTTGTCCTGTCTACACGTCTTTAATTTGAAAATTTCAAACTTTTTTTAAAACCCTAAAACATTCTGGACCATTTTGATGAAAATTATTATTCAAATGTTATGACTATATCTAACGTCATTACATGTAAATTTATTACAATTAGACTAATCGATAGCGTGTGAGTACATGTAATGAAATCTTCAACTTGTTTTAATTAAAGGCAAAAAAGCTTACACTCAAACTATTTTATTTAAAAAATATATTTTTTTATTTACAAAAACTTAATTTATCGTAATGCCATTGGATGTACAATATAATTACAATGTACAATATAAGTACAATTATATACCCTGAGGTGTATAAATAAATAAATTCGATGGTTTTCCAACTCTGGAACACGCAACATATAATTGGCTGTGAGAAAAACATGGGTTTTCTAAATCTAAGCCACAAATTGTCATTGTTTGGCCTTGTGACTTATTCATAGTCATAGCATATGCCAAGCGGATTGGAAATTGTAAACGTTTGAATGGCATAGGCGAATCTGAAGGAATCATTGGGATCCGTGGTAAAAGTACAACTTCACCTTGAAATTTTCCACTCAAAATAGTGGCTTCAAGAATGTTGCCCATGATTTTTTTTACAACTAATCGCGTGCCATTACACAATTTTGGGGCATTTAAATTTCGAAGCAAAATTATAGGTGAGCCAATTTTTAGTCGCAAATTATGTGGTGGCATTCCAGGTAAATCTAGTGAATTTAGAAACTCTACAGGATAGTTGACAGCTTCGTCAGGATCAACAACAGTGTCAATCGATTTAAATGTAATTTCATCACCAGGCAATGACTGTTGTATTTTAAAATTGATGGCGTCAACATCTAAATTTTTTGCGGCTAAAATAGCTCGCTCTCGCAGCCATTCATGATTAGTATAATTATGTCTTAAATCTGGAAAGATACTTGTTATTAACTCATCTTTGGTAGCCACCATGTTGCAAAAATTCTCTGGAAGTCGAATATATTGTGTATCTTCACACAATTGAATTTTACCGTTGCCAATGTCTAACAATTGTTCAGAGAATCCTGACGCTAATGGATCATTTTGAAGTCGAACGCGCATATTAATAGTAAGGCATAATTTAGTGACACTTGGCCTTAGATAAGATTCTTTCAAACATGCGTTTATTTCGTCTGCATATGTCGCGCGTGGAATGACTGGTAATGTTTGTCTGAAATCACCAGACAGCAGCAGTAGAGCACCACCGAAAAGCCGAGCATTATTTTTGATATCTTTCAGGGACCTGTCGAGAGCTTCAAGCGAATGCTTGTGGGCCATTGTACATTCATCCCAGATAATAATTTTACATTTTCTCAAAGCTTCAGCCATGCCTGAATGCTTCTTTATGTTACACATTGCTTCGGGATTTGTATGAACGTTCAAAGGTAATTTAAGTGCTGAATGCGCAGTGCGTCCACCATCAAGTTACGTTGTTGCAATGCCTGATGAAGCAATGGCCAATGCAATATGATTTTGAGATCGAATCCGTGCAAGTATCAGTGCGATAAGAAATGTTTTACCAGTGCCACCTGGAGCGTCTAAAAAAAGGAATCCACCTTGTTGTGCTGCAATTGAAACGTTAATTTGATCATATACATTTCGTTGTTCAGCAGTAAGCAATTGTTCATTTTCCGCAACAAAAGTAGCCAAAGAAGTCTTATCGAACTGGTGTTCACGTTGAACATCGCTGTTGATGATGTCTACTGCTGGGCGATTCGGCGCTGGCATTTCAAAATGGATGAGCGGCATGTTTGAAATAAGAATACAAATATCCTCAATCATTATTAATGACTCGTTGTATATTTCGGCGGAGAATTCAATATTAAGATTTTGATTAGTAATTCTAGTCCGATGCAATATATCCTCACTCATTGAGTCTTTATATTTGTTCCACAGAGCAGATGCATCAGACGGAAAACACGTTGTCAATATTATTGAAAATAATTGACGAATTTGTTGTGGAGATGAGCTCAGTGCTGCATCTGCAAGTGTGAGATCCCAATGGTTATCATCCTCCAATAAATGTAACTCACGACACGCATCGAAGAAAGAGTCGTATGAAGTACCATTGACTTTTCGCAAATATTGAAAGGACGTCGGTCCAGGGACGTTAACCAGTAATAAACGCAAAAAAAACATTCGCGTTGCTTAGGATGAACTGTATATAATCGACCTAAAGTATTTGTCATAAATATATCAGCGAATCCTGGGACTGGAATGCCTCGTTTCCGCGGTTCCCAATTCTTTGATTGTTTATTCCATGTAAAAAATTTAGGAACATCAGTGTACATCAAAGTCCTTGCGAATTGACCAACAGCATCTTGTCGACTACAAAGGTTAAAAAATTCAGTAAGAGTTGTTTTTGGAGCCGTCAAAGCCTGTTGTAGTGCAGTTTCTTCTGTAAAGTAAACACGCTCTCCGTTTTCAAGATGCACAGCCAAATGTATAACAGCAGGATCCCTTTCATGTATAGGGAACGTAAAAATGCGCCAAATAGCTTCGTTGCTACTTATGTATCGACCCATTTGATAACGTGTTATTTCGTCATTGTCGTTTACATTTTGAACAGCAAATATAGCTTTATCACTACCCTTGTGAACATACTTACAAATGTATTTGATAGACTTCACCGAACTGCATAGTTCAACGTTTATGTGCGCTTTGTAGGTTTTGCACAGCAATGGCGAATATGGAACTACCCAGCGATTATCAATATCTACTCTCACACCATTTGACAGACGCAATTCATATGATTGACCACCATTGTCTACGTCTCTACGTCGATAAGATGGATAACCGTCCATATTGGTGATAGTATCAGTTTCACATGGTTTTGGAAAACGTTTTGTACATTTTCCATTATCCATACATGGCGACATCATGTTTAGAGTGCCACATGGACCATGGATCATATTTGTAGTAACAATGTTAAACAATTCTGGATCAACATTCGGATTTGGAATTTCCGCTGAAATAATTTTGTCAATTTCTTCTGCGCGTATTTTATCCACCAACCAAATTAAAATATGCGCATGAGTTAAACCTCGTTTTGCCATTCAACAGAGTAAAGCCAAGAACGCGTTTCACCAAATACCGAGTAATGTGTAATCAAATTCATCAAAGATTTTAATTTTTGTTTAAAGACACGTGCAGTGACATCATGACGGTGCATCGATGTTTGACCTGGCAACAGTAAACTTTTGATTTCATCCCAGTTTGGATTACACGTAAATGTGATAAAAAGATCAGGTCGGCCGTATGCACGTACGTAAGTCATGGCATCTTGAATATATTCCTGCATATGACGCGGGCTACCAGTGTATGATGATGGGAGAATATATGCGGTACCAATATTGTTGATGTCATTCGTTGCATCTACGTTGCCGATTACGGCGTCAAGTAAATGAACGTACTCCTCAGCACGAAGTTTTGCTTGATTAAATTTTATGTATCGTAATCTCTCACTTTCGATTTTTACATACATATCGACAATGTACTGATGGAATAGCTGTCTTCATCGGAGAATACCATTATCTTCATTGGCACGAATCATTAGTCGATATGCATAGTAGTTCATAGCACTAACTTTCTTGTTCAGTTCTTCACCTGCAAATAAATATAATTATGAGATTAACAGAAATTATTGATTAAAATAAAATAATTTTAAGATAATTTATAAGTTGTACCTGTAGTTGGATTTCTTTGTTTAATATTGATATGATATCCATCTTCTCCTTCCCAAAATATCAACGGATACTGCAAAGCATCGTAAGAACGATGATTGTCTTGAATTATTTGCATCGTATTATATCTCGACGTTCACATGGGTCACCAGCCATAACGACTGCAACTTCATTAATAGTTGGAACATTATATGTGCCTGCGTGCTCTCCATAGGGCACTTTGTCTGCTTTAATGACAATGACGTAGTTGTCGTTTTGCAGTCTGTTAGAAAGAGTCTTAAACAATCGTATCAATTGGTTATTGTTTTGCAAAAACGTTTGCAAATTATCCACAATTTCTCGTTCTTCCATCCGCTCTATATGGTTGTAAAGGCAGCGTGTATGTGATTGTTGCTCCTCTTCGCCCATAAAATAAATTTGTAGAAATTTTGGATCGGCATCAGGCATTGGAAGCAATGAACCAATTTGGTGGTACACCTGACCTTGAATCTTGAATGTAGATTCAAAATTACGACCATCTTCATTATGAACAATTTTTGTTGCTCCAAATGATGTCATTTGGAAGCATGAATTGAATTTACGAATTTTTCGCAAAAACAATTTCGATTGAGATGTGGTTCCGGCTAAAAGTGTTTTTAAAGGTTCCGGTGGTGGATTTAGCGATGGCAGTGAAATTTTTCCAGATGCGCAACATAAACCAGTTGATTCACCTTTATACTTGAAAGCATGACAATATTGACACTCTTTGTCCATACTACCTATCGTGATTAGTGCATGTGACGAATAATCTATTTCAGGAACATATTCGAACGCGAGACGATTAAATGATGCTCGTGACAATGCTCGATTATGTTGCACTTGTTGATGGTGATGGTCTCTATGTGCGTCGGTAGCTCGTTGTCGTGCTCTCGTTGTCTCAATGCATTAGCATGAAGACGTTGAACGCGTTGCTCTGAATTCTCATTTGCACGTGAACATGCAACTTGATCTCTTAAATTTCCATTATCCGTTGAGTGTTCTTCAATTGATCTATTTAACCGACGATCATGGACTAATTGGGCGTTCCGAGTACGCCGACCAATGTTTTTTTCTCTATCACGAAGACGTGGCATTTTTCTGTATAAGGAAAATACTGTAAAATAATACATAACGAAAATGAGTGATTTATTAAAGATGAAATTTTAAGTAATAAACTGAAAAGATTTATTGTAACAAATTTTAGATCAATAAACGCGTAATTTTATGTTTTTTCTATTCAATATTTCAAATAAGGAATAATTTTTAATAAAACCTATTGAAAAAATTCATTAGGAAATTAATAAGCTACTATATTCGTCATTAATTTTTGACTTTTAATTTTTTGAGATTTAATGAAAAATAAAAATCCATCTGAATAAAATCGGTATAATAAAATGCAGATGGATAAAAAAAATTTACAAAAATATATGATTTTATAAGCAAGAAGCATAAAATAAAATATTCAATGTCAAAATCTGTATCGATGAAAAATCTGTCCAAACAAAAATTCGTGTAAATAAAGAGGCAAATATAAAAAGTAAATAGATAGAAGACAATAAAATACAACAATTAAATAAAAGTATAATTATGTAGATAACCTATATAGAATTTCCATGTATTGTTTATGAAATTATACTTTAATTTTATGGATTTTTATTTATTCACGTTTTATATTTGCCTCTTTATTAACACTGAGTTTTATTTGGATGGATTTTTTATCGACACAGATTTCAAAATATCGAATATTTCATTTTATGCATTTTTACTTTATTCATATATTTTTTTATTCATTTATATTCAATTATTTAAATTTTATTTGCATACTATTTTATTTTCCCTTAAATCTCGAAACAGTCATAAATTAATGACGCCGATAGTACACAAATAAATTTGTAGGTTAGGTTAGTTATTAACTAACGCACGTGTAAATGTGATAAAAAAAATATAAGAAATATACTCACATCGATTCTGCACTAAATTCGCAAAATGTATAGTTTTTTAGGCACACTTCAAAACTCTTCTCAAAACACTCAGTACCTTTTAATTTAATATTTGATCCAGCACATGGTCTACAATAACACAATGATAACAAAACATTTTTTTAATTTGATCGCAGCGCTAACTGTCGGGACAGACTAAAATTAAAATACGAATATTATTTAAAATTTGACACTGCGATGGTAGCGCCGTCTGTCGGATCCAATGTAAAACATTCCAAAATCAACAACTACTAATAAATTAAAAATTAATTTAAAAAACATTGTCCAGCGGACAAAATTGTGAATCTAAACCATTCTCAGATCCCCTTGAACACACACAAAAAAATTTCATCAAAATCGGTCCAGTCGTTTAAGAGAAGTTCAGTGACATACACACTCACAGAAGAATTATATATATACAGATATGCATATATAGAGCATCAAAAACGATCACAAGCCTTTTCTTGCTAATTTTCTGATGCAACCAAGTCCGATTTAAGCACTTCCAAGCTGCTAAAAGGTGGGGAACATGGAAATGACGATATCATTTCTAGTGGACTCGAAGGTTCTATAAATAATCCCCATTACATTGTAATGGCCCATTCGAGCGGCGACCTTAAAAATTATTAACTATGTATATAATCTTCGAAAGTTTTTAAAGTTTTGAAATACGATTATAGCAGTTGAGCTTCTTTTAATATGGTATCAGAGTATGATGCTGTCGGTTACGTCCGACTGCAACATTCTTACTTGATTTTATTTATATACTTGAACATACATGAATTGGCAAGAAATTGCTATACACATCAAAGAAATTAGAATTATGTTTAATAAGTCGTAAAAATGCTTATCACAAAGTAAAAACGTACAAAATATAACAAGTCATAAACATGCTAACATATTGGTAGTGTTTTAATGAAGCACGAAAACTTATATACGACCATAGACAAAGATTAAATAGCACACACTGGTCACAATTATCCAAGCTTCTAAACAGATTTAGGAAAAACCTATCGAGCATAAAAAAATAAACATAAATTGGATATAACAATCCCAACATTATTAAACACCCCCTAGCAATTGAAACAGGTGAAGAACGTAAGTCATCGAAAAGAGACGAAACAGAAACTGGAGATTTCGAAGAGGAATCAGAGTAAAAATTTCAAGAAAAAGAAATTCTCAATCTTACAATCCCAGCGACAATAACCTTATTCGAAATGTCGGATCAAGAATTCTCTGATTCTGATCAAACCTGCAATAATAGCGTAGTTGAACACAAAACCATAGCCATGACAGACACCTCAGCCTTCGATATGTTATACTACAACCGATGTAGTAAAAGCAAAAATAGCACTTTTGTGCCCCATTAATAATAATAGTGGCCTCCTCGTGGTATCTTCCGGGTGCTTTCCCTCACAGTCGGTGTTTGGCAAGTAGCTAAGGCGAGCGACGAATGGATCCTATGGGGTTACCTGCTCCTGGGACCGTCTAACTGATGGTACAAATACACAAACAGAGCCTCGGATAGCTGACATAGACTCAGTGATTACTCCTACGGTTTTACGCCTAGGATATCATCAGGAACGGAACGTAGACGCTAATAAGTAGAACGCGTTTCCGTGTTGTGAATGCGTATGATCCTTCAGTACGAAGATCGGTCTTGGTGTTCACATGCGACATCGAAACTAGGACAGGCAAGATAAGCTTCGTCTGCGTGTTGATGTTAAAGCCAGGTGGAGTGGTGAAGAAGTGTCAATCATGGTGAGGAAAGAATTCGAGCTCACAGCAAATGGTGAGATGTTCATTAAAAAAAGCTACCGGAAATATTTACACACCGTTGCGTCGATTCTATGAGAAAGTTTCGACAGAGGGATAGCTATAAAGCGAAAATCGAACAGCTAAAGGGGCAAGCAGTTCCTATTCCAGAAGCAAATGAACTTCCGGCCATACAGCGCCGACCTAGTTTAAGAGAGCCCGAGGGAAATTCCTCTACATTGCAGACAATTCCAGTTGCTCCACTGGTGCATTTGGACGATATTATTTTGCAGGAGCTACAGGCTTTACCACCTGTCGCATGCAGAAGACCTTGGAGAGCCGAAGTCTTGGAGTCCATCGTTGATGGTGCGCAAGCTTTGGCCCGAGAAACATATCTTCAGCGCTTGTCCAACTACCTCCTGGAATTATTTTCGAATCGAAACGCCCGCACCGTTCATTGCTAGATGGGACCGACGAGTCGGCAATGCCAAATCAGAGTATCATGGAACCATATTGGAGACAAGTAATGACACAGCCGAGCCCATCCTCTTGTAGTAACGCCGTGCCCCAAATGGGGCACATGCTTGACGGGATATGGTCACCGATAACGTCACGGGACCTACAAGCGCACAAAGTGCCATTTACTTCGTCTCAGGGCCCGATGGGATATCTCCAAAAACTGCCAGGAGTATCCCGAATGGTGTTATGCTTCGCATAATGAGCCTACTTCGCTGGTGTGGCGACTTACCCGTACTCTTCCGAATGGCTCGAACCATTTGCATCCCGAAAATGGCAAGGGCCTCCCAACCTCAAGAATTCTTCTAATATCGGTACCTCAGTTTGAGTTTGGTTATCGTTGCGAGCAAACGTGTTCTCTGTGCGCGCGGATAAACTGTAACAAACAGTAAATTGCTGATAAGCATCGTGTTTTTTTGT
>JAWNMW010000190.1:0-48400 GCA_035043565.1 Drosophila robusta
TAGAATACTAATCACAGGCTCAAACAGGTTTGAGAGGGCATAGGGTATAGGGCAAAGGGCATAGGGCAGGATCCGGTGCACCTGCAATACAGTGCGTCTACTATGCACGCTCAAAGTCTTAAAACAACCAGAACAATGTAACGAAGAAAGGAGATACCCTAGAAATCACTGAGCCTGTTATTAAAAATTGACACGTAAACTAGAAGTCATAAAACTAGAATAATTATGAGATAAAAATCTAGAAGCCCATCCATACATGGTAGGTCTTATCCATGTTTCTGAGAAGGCAATGACATGAAAAGGAAAGAATTGCTTATTAAGATAAAGATTACTAAGTTTATTATAAAAACCTCTTACATTTTGATAGCCAAGTGAGAGAAAGGATGTTAGTTTCGTGTACTAACAGAGACTGCAAGAGGTGGGTTTAGATTGTCACTAGGAAGTGCAATCGGAGACCGATTTTTCATTTTCGCGATTTTTCTAATTCTTTATAGCAAATTTTGCTGAAATATTCGGCCGGAACACTTATTTTAAATGTGGAAATGTCCCGAATAATTTGAGTTTTTCCTCCGTAATATTGGCTTTCAGTTTGGCCTGGACAAAGGCCTTAACATCATCAGTAGCTACCAACGGAGGAATAGCCTTGGTTATTGACCATTGACATTGGATTTAGTCTTTTTATTAGCACTTGGAAGTTAATCAGTGTCAACAGAGCTAATAATTAGAGAGTTTAGAATTAAAAAAAGTTTCGGAATCAGAAGGAGCAACATCCATGGGAACTATGTTGGTTTCGTCACTTTGATGTGGGAGAGGGGGATGAAAAATTAATTAATTGCAAATAAGGAGCGGGTGTAGTGGGCAATTCTGCAGGGGCAGAAAGTTTATTAGGGAGAATAAACAGCCTAAAATTGGTTTTTTACGCCTTGCAGATTTTTTCAAAAGCTTTATAGTTTAAAACTTATTATCCAGAAGTGGAAAACCTTCCCGAAAGTATCCCCAAAGCCCCTATTGGTCTGCCTCATGAATCCCATCAAGTCTCTTTCAACATCCCTGCAGGACTCGCAAGTCCACTTTAAACCTGATTTTGACTCAATCAAGTCGGTAACGCGTCCGTTGAGGCCAGCGCAGTTTTCGTACGACACATTGTCACACAGCGAGCATCAAACATACCCTATCTTAACGTTTGCACGCACCTGCCAATCTTTTTTGTAACAGACAAACATTTTTTAGGTATTTAATCAGAGGAAAAATTTTAAAGTAGCAGCCAACAATGCAACTGTAAAAGACAATCAGGTATGCTTGCACTTTGTTGTTGTATTTGAACTCAAATTTATTTAAGGATTTGCTGAATAGATTTGTGCAATGTGTTTCACACAACCAATTCAATCACACTCTTGCTATACTATTTATAAGCCAAAAAAAAGCCAAATTCTGATTGATTAAATCAGAAAAAATTAAACAATTCGAGGGCGTAAAAAAACACGTCCGTTGCGAATGCGACTGCGGAAAGATTTAGCTGTAGTTTTTAAGAGAAGGGACTTACATAATCCCTTTGTCGTGGACGACCTAAATCTACTAACTGCTTTTGAAATTCTATCCCTATTTGGCACAAATAATGGTGTAGCTTTTATAACATCATGAGCGGTTGAAAAAAATTGTTCAGTCGGAATGGAGTTTAATTTGACAGTATTAACGTATCAGTCGCCGCATCATCTGGCACCGCCGATGGCTGACATATGCGGGATCGCACAAAACTAATGTCATCGGTTGTCATAATACCTGATGCCATATTATTTAAAGCAGAAGCAAATAATTGGTCCTCCCGTTGTCACATAATTTCTGTAAGCTCAAAATACTTGAAAATGTCCCACAGAGATGACACTTAAATGGCACTGTAGGGATCATTAGAATTGTATTCGAAAATCCAACGATCGCCTACAGGGGATAACTGCCGTATATCACCGAAGACTGTAACAGAAATACCTCAAAATGCAGAAGTACTTTTAAAAATTTGATTCAAACCCGACTATAGACTTAATAATAAGTTTAAGGTCCATAAACCTTGAATGCAGTGTGTTAACTAATGGCTTAATGGCTTAATGATCTTAAATCTGAACCAGATTGAATAACTGGAAGTGAAAACATGGAATGCAGTGTTGAACCACTTATTCCGAAAACAGCTTTACCTGTGGGGGTACACAATAGAACTTTAGCAGATGTTGGTACACTTCCAGGAGTACTGTTGAACATTGCGGACAACGATTGAAAACGAGCCAAAATAGGTCGACTTTTAAATCGAGTTATTTTTGGCATTGTGTAAAACATGTGTAAGGTATCTCTTCTGCTACAATTTACTATTAAAGGGCAATACGTGACTCATCAGTTATGTCAAATTTACAGGCCAAAACATACCATGATTATGTGGGGAACCTCATAGCTGCAACTTTACAAACATGCTCTACGTTATAACAATCCTTAGTTTGACAACCAAAAATACAGCCTTCCTTTTTCATGAGCTGTAAAATCTGTCTTAGGCGGAAATCAAAATTACTGGATCAGCTCTAATAACACGGGGTTTTTCTTCCAATAAGGCTTTGCACCAGTCGGTATGCCGGAAGTCGCCGGAATCCAAGCCAAGCAAGTCTGATTGCCTTAACAAAACGGCGCCAGAGCTGGACACATACGTGGACAAGGTTTGCGACAAAGATGCGGCGTTGGAGGGAGAAGAATGCGATGAGACAGAGGCTACAAAACATATAAGCCCCAACAACAAAAGTACCTATGAAGTATCTTATTCAGATGAGGAATCGACCGAAAACATTGAAGATGATATTTCGGATAAACAGGCACCGCCCACTACAGAGAGTTAACTACCTAATGGAACTTAGATAGTCGATCCTTTAAATGGGACATCTCTTGATGGAGATGAAAAATGAACTAATACCAGCCGGAGTTCCACCTCTGATGGTAAGGACGAAGAGTTGGTTGATGCAGCTGTGGCATCCACTAGCAAATCATAGGCATTCCATAAGAAACAGAAGCGCGAGGAAGAGCAGGTGCTGCTAACAGAGCTAGCCCTCTGTGACCTATCGCACCTGCAGCAAATGTTGAATCCCCTGCAGAAGTCGCGTCGGCAAACGTTGTACGTACAGGATCCACAGATAACCGCCAAGGAGCCAAAACTGAAGCATCGCAGCGAACAATTGAGCAGAGATGTCAACCCAACATCTCACTTGTTCAACGAGACTCCGGCCGAGGAAAAACGCCTGCAGAGGAAGCGCAAGCGTTTGTCAAACAGTTTCGGTGGTGCTGTCGACTATAGCGAGGCAATGCAGCGCAAAAAGGGTCAAAACTGCTTTTGATGATGAATCGGCGGCTGATGACAGCGATGTAGATGAGCCTGTTAAAACCTGCAAGGTGGAAATGAGCAGCTCAAGAAGAAAGCTCAAGGAGCAGCTCGAAGAGAAAGTAATGCAGCCGTAACCAGCTCGGAATCCAAAAACCAAACAATATTCAACGACAAATCACTAAAGGTTAAGCAGCAGAAAAGACGAAAACCAAGCAGACATTGATGCAAGTGTCCCCAGTGAAGCGCTCGGACAAGGAGACCCACCATGTCCCTAAGCGCGTCAAAACTAGTGCGGGTAATGTGACGGTCATAAACACAGAAAGGTCACAGGTTATAAAATTGTAAGATATTATCCGGGCTCGTGAAAGTCGAACCCTGTACTCGGCCCCAAAAGTGATTTGAATTTGTTTGAAATTGTATCATATTTGCATTACAAAGTTTTTTGTTAGTGTAAAGTTTAAATTATAAATTAAATTCGTATATTTATACCCTGAATCCATTAAAAATGGGTAAAAAGAGTTTAATGATTTTGTGGAAATGTATGTAAGAGGAAGCATCTCATACCCCAAAAAGTATTTATCTTTATATTTATATATATTAATATGTAATATATATTATATTATATATATATTATATTTTTATATATTATATTATATTATATTATATTTATATTCTTGACAGGATGACGGGTTGAGTCGATCTAGCCCTGTCCGTCTGTCTGTCCATCTGTCCGTCGCTCTGTTTGTCCATCTGTATGAACGCAGCGATCTCGGAAACTACAAAAGCTAGAGTTTCAAAGTCAGCAACTATATTTTCTGTAATACAATACGCAATAAAAGTTTATTATTTTTTGTCGATATTTTGCACCGTTACACTAATATCGGTAAAAATCGTTTGTAATGCTTAATTTTTACTTAGTTTTCTTAGCATATATCCTGGACTATACGAGCTAGGGCCACCAAATTTGGTTCGACATGTGCGTGTGATGCCTATGCAGGTTGTGAATATTTCGGATATATGCAATAAACGCAATTCAAATACTGCGGACTTGGGCTTTGGTTTGTACATAGTTGGAATGCTCTTATTACGTAGTAAAAATTAAGGTCATGCTCTTAGGTTGAAAATTACTCACGAATTTAGGTTCCATACTGGGGGCCAAGCGCAGCGCAGCGACTGAGAAACGCACTGCCTGCTGCGTGAATTTTTCTGTGTGTGTGTGTGAGTGCGTGTGTGTGTGTGTGTGTGATTTTGTGCATGTGGGTATGAATGCAAGGGGGTTGAAATGTATGTGAGGACAGTGTTCAGGGCGCTCCCGACTAGAGTCCCTTACTTGTTTGACATAGATCTTGTCTAAACAAAATGCCATACCATATTATTGTTTGAGAATACATTTCTGAATTCAATATTTCAAGTATTGTAGATGACAGTATATTTTCAAAATTAATAAATACTTATTTGCTAACTCTTCTGAAATATCTAATTTATGAAGGTTTTAAATTAAAACTAGTAGCTCTGTTCATCTAGTTACTGCTGCAGAGCAAGTGATAAATAATGTCGGAAGATCAGACTGTCTAGTCATGGCTATAACTTTCTTTTCTTCAGCATCCCTGTGCGCAGGAGACGTCCGAATGCTTTATAAAACCTTATAATCGACATCGTGGCGAATTAAATAATCCTCACTGAGGGCGTTTGCCGCAGAAATGTCTTGAGTAGCGCGTAGTAGTACTTGAGTAGTAGTATTCATCAGTTTCAAGGTTTGTAAGTTAAAAATAATTTATCTGTTTTACAACCTCTTCAGTCAAAATTCAAATTTAGTAAGTCCACCAGGAGCAGTCTCTCCTCTATTTTTATCAACTTCCTTATTACTATTAACAGCAACTTGTGGAATTTAATTTGACTTAGCCTAACAGAATTTTTGAGCATGACATTGCGCCTTGTTAAAACAATATTTGACAACACTGAAATTTACCAGCTCGAATTTATCGAGCTTTTAGCATTTTGGCAACACTTAGAGAAAAAAACATGGCTGCTCATAGTGAAAAACAGAACAGGATTTACACGTGAGTACATAAAATTAACAAATACATTTAATTTATCTAATTAATTAATTATTTCTATTTTTATTTCAGCAACGTCGCCGAGGGAGTGTCTGGAGGCATACAAATATACGCCACACGCCGCCAATGTCCCGCCGCTTCGTCCAGTGAGTATTTGCTGTATTTAAAAGTAAAATGTACGAGCTGCAACTGTTTGTGTGTTTGCAGCTGAAATCCTCGATTTGCGCAAAGCATCGGATTGGCACGTAAGCGGGCCGGAGCGTGATCCAGATGCCTTGCGCTGGCCAGGAGAAACTGCACAGCCATTAATTGTACAATTTGAGCGGGCAGTATAATTTTGTGTTGCCCACTACAAATTGCAATTTTTTGGCCGCTCGTCGCACCGACCGCCGTCTCGCGCCGCACCGACGGTTGTCCCACGCTGAAGACTACCTCCCTCGCCGCAGTCGCCGCCGCACATGCCGGAAGTGCATTCCCACGACGCAGTGGCCGCTGCATACATCGTAGCCGCTTCCCTCACCGCAGTCACCGCCGCACATGCCGGAACCGCCGTAGACGCCGCCTCCCTCGCCGCAGTTATCTCTGCCGCTGCCGAGGAGATTTTACGCGCACATGCATATTGCATTTTTCGCCGCAACCGATCGTGTGTCCCACGCCGCACAGTGCAGGAGCCGGCACCCACGCCGCAGTCATCGCCGCCGTCGCTGGAGAGGCCCCCACAGGCCTGGAAGGAGTCCCGGAGCTGCGCGTCGCCATGGAGTGTCCCTCGGTGAAAATGTGAAATGTGAAAATTTACATATACCCAATTGCTGCAGGTGTTTTTGCAATTTTTGCAGGTGCCGAGCAACCGCCAAGGGTTGCTCCTGGAGCCTCCGGATGCCCGGGATTCGCACGCAGGATCGTCGCAAATGGTTCTAGCAATCCACAAAGGGACGCTAAACCATATTTTGCGACGGCCAAATTGCCGCCCGCGAGGAGGCTAACAGTGGGTGCGCTTATGGTTATCTGGGAGCGCCTCTACTGAATAGGGAGAAGGAAAATATATCATTTTTATTAATAAATTAATTTTTATAAATTATTAATAATTTTCTTCTTTTTTGCGGGTTCGACGCAGCAATTAGGATCACCGAGGGACAAGGCAGGGGCATCGTAGGACCAGTCAGCGGAATCGTGGGACGAGACAAGGACACCGTGGGACGAGAGAAGGACATCGAGGGACAGCTGGGGCGTCTCGCATCCAGGGCGTGGCACCTCCAAGCGGCCATATAGTGCTGTTCGGTGGCCAGGCCGCTAGCATGTGGTCGCCGCTCAGTGTGCCGCTCGTCTTAAGCATACAGCGCCCCGGGTGTAGATGGCCTGCACACAGGCCGGGCAAGTACGCAGCTGGAGGCGCCTCTCCCGCGCAGCAGTCGCGCCGCAATTGGACGGGTTTATGTGGGCGGCGTCCAGATTGCTGCCCATGCCGAAATTGCTGCGTAGCCAAGCCGGTTGCCATGGCCTGCGTCTAGCTGCTGGTGCCGTCGCTGCCTCTGCTCTGCGTCGCCTGTGCAGGCGCATCTGACCAGCTTCTACGCTCCTCCCTGTCAGCTCCAGTGCGTCTCCAGCTACTGCTGCTTGGCTGGTGGTGACAAATAAAAATAAATAAATGCCGTTAGCGTCCAGCCAAGCAGCAGGAGACTTTCCACTGGGTGCCTGCGTCTACCTCGGAGCTATTTCGCTAGCTCGTCGACGGGTTCGTCTAGCAGTCGCTCCAGGTAAGTATGGGCCAACTGCAGTCGCTGGCCCAACAGTGCGTTCTGGTTGCCAGGCGGCGCTTGTTGGCCGATGCTGCGGCTGTTGAGCGGTCTGCTCCAACTGGAAAGGGAGTCGCCCCGCCCGAGAAGCGGCTTGCTCCAGTCGATGAGCGGGCTGTTCCGACTGTTCCGGCCGAAGGGCTGGTTGCTCCAGCTGTTGAGCGGATTGCTCCAATTGCAGGGCAGGATGATCCGGACCATGCGCGAGCTGCTCGTGCTGCGTTGCTGTTGCTGATGCCGCTGTTGTCGTCGTTCCTTTTGCCGTAGTTGTTGCTGTTGTCGTCGTCTGCTGCGTCGTATCTGGTGCTTCGTCCGTTGTCAGACTCTTCTCCACGTAGTCAGGCAAAATTAATCGCTGAATGGTCGGCGGCTTCCCCTGTATAATTTCATTTGGGCGTTCCGTCGTAATTTAAGCGCGGTTATAGCTGCGCCTGAAGGAATATATGTCGTATTCGCAGAACCTGGGCCAAATGGTCGAAGTATCCACGTCCTAGCCTCCTGACTGGCCAATCTCTCCGTCTCGCGTCTGTCGTACTCTACTTCCTCTAACTGGATAAGAGTCGGCAGGATTGACCTTACTTCATGCCGGATTTGTTTCAGAGTCAATCCTCTGCCTTCGGTGCGCAAGTGTTCCCCCGACATTTGTTGCCTCATTCCCCGGCTTTGTTGTTGTTGTTGCATTGTCAGCTGCAGCGGGCGTATATATTGCTGCAGCTGTTTTAAATAGCGCGCCCTCTGCAACCGTTGCGGCTCGAACGGATTGAGCAGCAAGTTTTTTGCCTCAGGGTTTGTATGAGTGGCCAATGTGTTGGCAAAGCGTTCACTTGCCATTGCAAAAATCTCATCCATGTTCTTGAAACTATATGCGCTCCGGATTAAAATACCTCAGCATATGTTCTCCCGCAACTAGCAAGAAATTTACCATTCGGTAAAATTTCTAAAGCTCCACTACAATATCTGCCCCATATAGAGTTGGATGACCCATCCTTTTCGAAAAGTGCAGAGATCGATGTCCATATCGGTGCAGACATTCTTCCATCAATTCTACTGGACGGCGTCTGACCCAATATTTGTGGAACTCTCTTAGGACAAGAGACGATATGCGGTTGGATTATTCCTGGCCTTGTTCGAAGCTGTTCTCCCACATCTATCGCATCCTTTTCAACTCAAGTCGTTTTGAGCACAGATAAGCCGCTTGACAAACTTCTGACAAAGTTTTGGAAGGTGAAGGACCTACCGTTGAAACCGGTCAAGGAATTCGATGCATTCTGTAAAGAGAATTTCATGCGAACCACATGTAGATATGAGTCTGTAAAATATATTGTATCTCTTCCGTACCGGGACCCAGCTCATGCCACTCTAGGTCATTCCAGATCTATCGTATTGGCGCAGTTTCTCAAAAACGAAAGCCGCCTTAGTAGAAATGCTCAAGGTAAGGCCAAATATGATTCAGTAATTCAAGAAAATCTGGATCTAGCTCACATGCAGCAAATCTTTCCCGACACTAGCGTGCAGAGCTTCTATCTGCCTCACCACGCAGTATTCAAGCCAGACAGCACAACTACTAAGGTACGCGTGGTATTTAATGCATCGAGCAAATCCACTAATGGCCTTAGCTTAAATGATATGCCACATCCAGAACCCAGAACCTGTGCTTTAAGCTGAATTGACCATTCAAATCCTAAAAAGCGATGTTTGATCGCTCTGTTAAAGCCCATGTTATGTTAATTAACAGAGCGAGCAACCATTTACGGTTTAACATACATTTTTTAAACTTAATTTCAAACTTCAAACAACGAGTTTAGTGCTAGCGTTTGAGCTGCGCGGTTTGGCGGTTCGTCGTGCTCCTGAAAGGAAGAAAATAGAAAATAAAACAGTGCGCGAGAGAGTTTTTAGAGTAAAGCAAGCAAGGCTGATGACTAAGAAAAGCTACAAAATTATACGATTATATAAGAAATCGCAAATTCCACTAATCCCCGCATCAACCGTCAGAGGCACACTAGCTGCCCTGACCAATAAAAACAGGGAAAAAACAATGCCGATATTACGAAAATGTATCGGCAGATACTCGTTGACCAAAGTCACACACCATTCCAAAAAATATTATATCGCAATCCCAAAGGTGAACTATGTGATTACGAGCTTAACACAGTCACCTTTGGAATCAACTGCACTCCTTTCCTCGCATGACGAGTATTGCAACAGATTGCAAGCGATGTCCAAGACCAATTCCCTCTAGCGTGTGACATCATCCGATCCTCGATGTACTGGTCGCTATTTCGATAATCCGGGAATTCCACAACGTACTCAACTCCGCAGGGTTCCCTTTACGTAAATGGACGTCAAATAAAAAGGAAGTGCCGGGCTGCAAACCCACATCTCATTGAAATGCGAGCACTGCTAAAACGCTAGGAATTCAGTGGAAGGCCACCACAGACGAGTTCTACTTTTTGGTCTCAAAAATCGTAACGCATCTCAACGTGCAATTTACATAAGAATTGAAACCAAGCACGATATCTCTTGGTACTTCCTTGTTGCTAAATCCAGGGTCGCCCCGGTGGAAATTGTATCCTTGCCTCGTCTTGAGCTATGCGGATCAGCCCTTTTGGCAGAAGTTTCAACGGCGATAATTCCTCAGCCGCCAATTAAGGATCATGAACTCCACTACTGGACGGATTCCACCATTGTCCAAGCCAAGCCACCTTGTGCGTGGACCACCTTTGTTGCCAACTGGGTGGCAAGGATTTTCCATTCCACCAATGGGACACAGTGGAATCACGTCCGATCGGAAGATAGTCCAGCTGACTTAACGAGTCGCAGCACTCCTTCTAAAGAGCTCTTGGACAATGACCTGTGGGGGTATGGACCAAAGTGGCTAAGATCCCCACAAGAGACCTGGAACGTCCAAAACTAGCCTCCACCCGATAGCGACTTAGCAGCGTACCGTAAAGGTTCATATTGCAACGGCCAGTATCCCCTTTGATATCCCATCACGGTTTTCTGACCTTGTCAAAACACTCCGGTTGTTAGCTTATGCCGTCAGGGTCTACAAAAAATGTTGAAAAATAGTCCAAAGTCCTGGTCACTTTCTAGTTAGTGGCCCGCTGCTAGCCGTCGCCGAGCCAGAAACCCTAGACCCCGCCCCATCTATACTCAATTGTTGGCAGCGCCTTAACGAATACCTTAAGTAGATGCACAAACGCAACAAGTGGCGTTTTATAACAAGGAACCTCGAAGTGGGCGTTCTGGTCATCATCAAAAAAGATAATATTGCTTCTAATGAATGGCGACTACGTCGCGTCCATAAGACCTTCCAATGTGAGGACGACAAGGTACAAGTCGTAGATCTTCTTACGTAAAGAGGCATCGTCAGACGGCCAATTTCCAAATTAGTTCACCTTCCTACCGAAAGCGATATCCGATTAAAAATAATATAAGGTCCAATCAAACTTGATGGTAATCCGAAGTTTCCCTTTCTACGCTACAGCAAGTTCGACATGGCTCACTTAAAAAGGCACATAAACAGGTGGCAACGAGGAAGGAGCGCAGACGGTCGCGAGGAACAGAGTCCTTCCGATGCCGAGTCTGTCGCGGAATCCACCCAATGCCGACGCTTCCTGCGGCTCAGCACCGAAAAACTATTGAGGGCAGTACTCATTAAGAAGTACTGCCCGAATCGCTTAGCCCACCAGCACTCTGAGGCTACATGCAGGAGTGGTGCCAAGTGTCGCATATGCCAGCGCGAGCACCACACCTTCTTCCACCTGTACGAATCCATGCACCTCCGCGCTCCACGTGCTCGAACCCCGCGTGCCGCCATTCCGCCACGCACGAGCACTACAAGCTCAAGGTCGCCTCGAGCCCGCTAGACGACATCAATGCCAACGCCATCCCTGACCACGCTGCTGCAGCACCGCTGTCCAAATCTGCTGCCAACCGCGGTCGTCCTTGTCGACAACGGCGCCAGGACTTACGAGACACGGGCACTAATCGAGCGTTGATTTTAAACTGAAAACAGTGCTCCAAGTGGACGACCAACTGCACTGCCGATCGCCGATCACCCCCGTGGATGAGACACTTAAACGCAATTTTGACGGCATGTTACTAGCAAATGATCAATTCCACCGCCCATCCTCCATATTTGGCGTCCTTAGAGCGGACATAATTTCAGACATCGTCCGAAAAGGAGTCCTTCCCAGAACTGGAGGCCTTCCAGTTGCGATGCGCACCGTCTTTGGCTCGACGCTGTCCGGCGCCTACCACCAGTATTTTTACAAAAAAAAAAAAAAAAAATCATGTTGCATATAATCCAAGGGGGGCGGGATGCTTACACCCAGACAGGCATCAACGGGTAAAGCCGAGCTTGCATCTCGCGCTCCCAAAAGCTCTCTAAATATCCACCACAGTATTTAAAGGGCCATGCAAGTGCATGGCATAGTTAATGTAGGTTAGTTATACAATTGAGGTCAAGTGGAACATACTACGCTACAACAAATAATGAAGGAGAATTTTACATTGTAAACTACAAACTACTTTGGAATTATTTATCCCTTCTACGCCCCCCTACAAAACATTATTTGGATCATTTGTGGAGGCTTGCCCAGATCTATCTAATAATTGTGTTATGTCCCTATCGTCAGCGGATGCAACAAAAAACTTCGTCAGATAAAGACAGCCACTATTCCTTAACAATGGGCTGTGTTTGGCGGGTCTTAGAATTCCGACTAATGGGACAACCTAGTATGTCTCAATGACCGAGCCTGTCGGGCCTAAAGAGGGTAGTCCACCGAGCTCCTGAATTCGGTATCACGGGTTGAGTAGTTTCTGTGGTTGATACCCAGGGAGGGGCGTTAGTTTAGCGCTTTTTACTAGACACATTGTGGTATATGCCTAAGAACATATAAGTCCACCGTGGTGGAACATGCCACGTTAAATAAAACCAGAGCGATCTGGATTGATCTGTTCATTAACAGTAATCAGGTGCTTCCTATAAAGCTCTGTGTAAACTAAGAATCCAATTGCATCAGAAAATTTGGAGGGCCTAATGGTTTCAGTCACGACATCATGGCTATATTCCATTTACCTACCTGCTAAAAGTGAAACATTCATAAATGATCAGGGTGCAGACACCTGTTGGTATCCAGTCACAGGTTTCGGAATCCTCGCAAAACACCCACAGCTTGTTATCACACGTCATAATGGAGGCATATTCGTTGAACCTTAAGCGATCACAGATTTGTGAGGACTTGAAAACCTCATTCAAATGTTCCGTCAATGGGACTGTGATTTACGTTTTCTTTTGCAATGTTTGCAATCTGCCGATCTTCCGAGCGGTCAGCGACTGTTTTGGTAAGTTCGGATACACTGGGAATAGGTATATCCTTTGGTGAAACATTCTGCATTGGTGTTGCCTGATTGGAATGGAATAATTGTTGTGGATTCCTGACTGAAGAAATTGTTCCGTATATCAGCTTAGAGCTGAAATGGAAATGAAATGGCCGCTCCATTTATTGTATCCTCGGCAAGTTCCCCATTAACTACTTTGGAAAGCTTATTAAAGTTGTCCAAAGTGCGAACGAGTGTTTGGATTTCCTGTTGCTCACCCGGTATGTGTATTAAGGACTCCAAATGGGTCTTCAAATTGGTGATTGAGGCAGTGTCCTCTATCTTGAAAATATGTGGCGCTGTGAGATAACCTTGATTCTCCAAATTTAACTTAATTAACATTATTCAAATTTTAATATTTAAATTCATTTATTGAAGTTGTTTAAAGTTTATTATCCATATAAAACATATACACACGTGGACATACGTAGGTAACTACAGTTTAATTACAGCGATGCCATTCTATATGTATATAATAATATTGTTTGAACTTTATTTTATTAAAAAATCAAAATATTTGTGTTTTATCCAAACAATGGTTTTTTACAAGCTCTTAAAAAATATTTAGAAGTGCTCGGAGTGACAAGACTGTCCTGATTGTTTATATTAATGCAATAAATTGGTTTTGGCTTTTAAATATAAAGTTATACACTGTGAATATGAATATGTCACTGTATATATTACATATAATATATCTATATTGTATTAATTTGTTGTTTCTAGGAGGTTTAGGCGAATTTACTGCAAAGGTAACTCCCGCGCCGTTTTCTATTTGTCTAACATCAGCGTTAATTTTCTTTAACCCTGTGTGCATATTTTGAATATTTTGTTTTTATTATACCCCGGAACCAAGCAGGCTTTCCCGGCCGATGTAACTGTTAAGAACTTGTTATTTCGGGAAAGTCTTTATGCTTGAGCAAGCTGCTCTGTCATGAAGTTGACTTGGGAACCAGAATCTAACAGAGCTCTAGCGAACCGAACTTGTCCGAACCTGACACGAATTTCGAAAACAGCTGTCGCAAGGATGATCAAGTCATCCTTCGCTCTTCGCTCGCAACATGGTGCACACCTGTGGTGTTGCAGAAGATTGCCCTATGTCTGAATCAAGAATTGCGTATTTATGAGGGAGAGTATTATGAGCACGAGAACATACTCTACTCTTCGAAGCACAGCAATTCGACACTCTCTGTCCTGTCTGCAAGCAATTCATGCACAGTTGCTTCGATCTGAGACAGACATTGCTGCAAATTCTTGGCAATTACCAATAGTGTGATTTGAGCTGAAAAATTGACCAGTGTCTCATCTGACAAACACAAAATGAGATGAACTTCTCTATGTTTGATAACTACCGATCGGAGTCCACTAAACTTTCGAACAAGCTAATGAATTGTCTGTACTCTGCATGCTTCCCACTAAATTTAGCTAATTTTAATTTTGGGATATTGGAGTGATGTGATACTGTGGGCACACTGTCTGCCGTTAAGAGCAGCCATATATGAAGATCTTGCTAGAACGCATTTTTCATTAAGTGAGGCGCGACTAGAGTTGTCTGATCAATTCAATTAATTTCATACTGCAGATCCATTGCTTTTGCAATATTTGAATTTAACATATCTCGCCGGCACTGAATCTCAAATTTACTTGGAGTTGTCATTTTGTTTGCTAAGGAGGTTCTTTAACATTCTATGTCACATTGCACCTTAACTAATATAACCATTTTTACTGCACTAGCTATTACGTATGTATGTTTAAATGAGTATGTAAGTGTGTGACACACAGAATCTGGTCTGCGAATAATTAAGAGCAACTCCAGGAATCGTTCTCTGAAGAAATGAAGCAATTAAGAGATGGTTAAGCAACAATAATAAACACTCTCTTAATTGTAACCGGCACTGACGAACGAACTACCGAAATAATGCAAGCGAAGAATATGTTTGTATGATGCGCGGTTCTAATAGAAACGGTGCTAACAACGCTCAAAACGACTAATGCAAATCGAAGAAAAGCGAAAATCAGACAGTTATTTCTGTCCGTATGTATATTAGCTCGCGCGAGCGGGCAAAAATAAATACGCCAACGCGCTATGTATGTTATGTGTGTATGAACATATGTACGATTTGGGCGCGCTTGAAATTAAAGAATATGCAAGAATGACGAAACGATTTGTATGTATGTATGTTAATAAATGAAATGTAATTATATTTATTGTCTTGTTCTAATATTTTGCTTTTGCTTGTTTACTTATTTTATTAAATTTATCAGTACCGAAACGCTTTTGTTTTGATGTCACAGTTGACTTTTATAACCATGCGCATGTGTATCTATATACATATGCGCCTGTTATGTTGTGTACACTCGTTAGGGCAGTCTTACCTGGTCATCGGAGGATTCGTCACTGATTTCTTTCCTTGACATTTGATTCAGGAACAAACAAAAATAATCAAAAATACTTTCACCGATTGGCAACAATTTGCAAAAAATTACCACAAGAGCCAACACAATATTGATGGTCTATTAATTTAGACCAACGAAACGATATATCTCTTTGTATTCCCTTTCTCGGGCGCCAAATGAAAATCCAAAATTAATTTAATAAGAAAACAGCTGAAATAGCTGATTTCAATTATTTATACAAGTTTGATCAGCAGTGTGAGAGGCTTGCATGCTTTACTTCAGTGCATTTCAGTAGGTACAATTTGATCTAGTATTAAGTCTAATCCAATTTTAATTTACAACTAAGACTTGAATGTAATTCAATATGATTCATATCCTGATTTATACTTAATATGCTTTATTAATGGGAATCAACGGGATAGGATCCCGCTGGAACCATATCCTACAGCTTTTCAAGTAATCCTTGTAACATTGGTTATTGAGGATAGAGAAATTAGATCGAGCAATCAGATATCAAGTGTAAGCCAAGAAAGAGCCAGTTTCCGTGAACTTCCCGTACATCCGTGACTTTATATTCTTCAAATTGTTTAAACGTTAAATAGGTTTCTGAAACCTAATTGAATCACAAGTCGGGACGCATATATCAAATAGATGGTTTATAGTAGAATCAAAATTTCGATTGTACTATCCATGTCCCGACACATGTAAAGCCAAGACCAGTCAGTCTGGGATATGAGCTGAGTTAGTTTACTAAAGTCGGTTTTCCGAAATTGCCGAACTTCCTGGGTTTAGCACCCGGTCAGGCAAATCAATCAACAAGTCTAAAGAGGGGTGATAAGGATCTTCAGGGCATGACAAATGGTGTATGAAAGACAGATAAGAGGAAGTGATCTAAAACAAAAACAAGATCAAGCATTTTATAAAGAGAACTTGGGATATCATTGATTTGACATAATGACATCCCAAACAAATTGTCGAGAAAATCATTTTGGGTCATGGAACATAACACGTTAGAATCGGGACTAGAGATCCAAGCAGTTCCAGCAATGTTGAAATGATCCCGAACTACTAGAAAATCACGATCGGAAAGCATAGTGGAGACAGAATGAATAGCAGAAAAGTGCATAGAATAAACAGAATTATCTGAAGAAGGAGTAATATAGGAACAAGTTCTAAAAAGGCAGACACCGTTAATGCACAATTTGACAGCAACAAATTATATATCAAATTTAAAGTTAGCTATTACTATCTCCGAAAATAAGTCAGCATCAACAGCAATAAGCACACCACCAGCACGACGAGAAGTGCGATCTCTTTTATAAATAGGGAACCTTTAGATAGGATTTTAGAATCAAGGATGTCAGGCCTTAACCTTGTTTTAGAGAAGGCAATGGCATTAAAAGGAAAATATAGGCGATTAAGATAAAGATTACTAAGTTTATTATAAAGACCACTTACATTCTGATACCCAAGTGAGAGGGAGGATGTTAGTTTTTTGTACTAACAGAGACTGCAAGAGGTGGGTTTAGATTTACACCAGGAGGCGGAAGTGCAATCGGAGACCGATTTTTCTTTTTCGCAGTATATTCATTAATGATTAAGTGGTCTCGCCAGAGTTCTTTACAGCAAATTTTCTGAAAAGTTCGGCCGAAACACTTAATTTAAATGAAGAAATTTCTCGAATGTACGAAAATTTGACTTTTTCCACCGTAATATTGGCTTTCAGTTCGGCCTAGGACAAAGGCCTTGGCATCGACAGATGAAGTGTCGGGGTCAAGCCAAGATAGAGAGATTTGTTTTTTTAGTGGAACACCTGCAAGTGTCATATTTGGAACCTCAACAGTAGCTTCCAATAGAGCAATAGCCTTGGTCGGCTTATTAGCTCTGGAAAGTTGATCAGTGTCAACAGAGCCAATAACTTCAGTATCAGAAACGGGTTCGGGGTCAAACGGAGCAACATTCATAGGTACGATGTTGTTTTCGTCAATTCTATCTTTTATGTGTGAGAGGGGTAAAAAATTAATTAGTTCTTAATTGGGAGCGGATGTTGTGGGCGGTTGTGAAGGGACAGAAAGTTTGTTGGGGCCTATACCTAGCCTAAAATTGTCGTTTTTACGCCTTGGAGATTCATTCAAAAGCTTCATAGCTTTGCACTCACTGTCCAAAGCGGAGAAACCGTCAGACAGTTTGTTAAACCAGGCGAAAATATCTCCAAAGACTTTCTTAGTCTGCCTCATAAATCGTAACATATACTTTTCAACATCCCAACACGATTCACAATGGCACTTTAAGCCTCATTTGGACTCAATCAGGGCTATAATGCGGCCGTTGCCAGCGCATTTTTCGTGCGACATATTGTCACACAGCCAGCAGTAAACAAAACCTATCTTGGCAATTTTTTTTATAGCAGACAAACATTTCTTTAATTATTTTTAATTGAGGGATGGACAAGATATAAATTTAAAATAAAGAAATAAAACGCAAGTAGAAATAACTGCACAATATAAAAGATATGTATTCTAATTATAAACACACTAGGGTTAAATCAAATTGACGCTGATTTGTTCTTACTTACAACAACAACGATGGACAAATGTGAATCGGCGCGGGCGCGACGACCGCAATAAGCACAACGGATTCAAAACAAAAAGGAGAAAGGAAAAAAATAAAGCCGACCAATATCAACAACAATATAAATGGGAGCCCGAAGAAAATAGATCAAGGGAGTTATTTAACAGTTTGAGAGTGCGAAAAGATAAGAAACGTATTCAGATAGCAAAAATACAAAAACAGAATGTTGGCAGGTAACAACGCAACTGCACAAGTCAAACAGTATGCTTGTGCTGTTGTTTGTTGTTAGTAGTAGGGAACTGTATGTTCTGTGACAGGAAGTGCCTGTCACTTTTATTACCCTGGGGTGAATAATTAGTGATTTATGACCCTACGTGTAGGTACGTGACCCTAATTAATATGTAGGTCCCCAGGTACGTGACCCTAATTAATATGTAGGTCCCCTGACCCTTTTTGTGGGCGATCATTTAATGGCGCTACGTGACCCCTTTTGCGGGGGTGGGGTGAGGGAACCGATCGTTTGATGGGCGCAAGTGACCCTTTTGAAGGAGAGGAGGTGGGGGGAGCGATCGTTTTATGGGCACAAGTGACCCTTTTGAGGGAGAGGAGGTGGGGGAGAGCGATCGTTTCATGGGCCTATGTGACCTTTTGGTGGAGGGGTGAGTTGAGGAAAGTGGCCGTTAAATTTTATTGCCTCTCCCTTTTCGGCTGTGGCGTGGGTGCCCGATCATTAAAATTCGGATTAGAGGTGTGAGGGCTTATGAGAACAAGTGCACACAGGTGCACCCAAGTGCACGCATCGACTTGTTCGACTACTTTTCCGGGGATGGGGTAAGGGACGCTCATTAAAATTCCGATTTGAGGTGTGAGGGCTAATGAGATCACGTGCGCACAAGTGCACGCATCGAGTTGTTCGGCTACTTTTTCGGGTGTGGGATAAAGGACGATCACGTGCGCACAAGTGCACGCATCGGGTTGCTCGGCTACTTTTTCGGGTGTGGGATAAGGGTCCGATCCCGTGCGCACAAGTGCACGCATCGGGTTGCTCGGCTTCATTTTCGGGTGTGGGATAAGGGTCCGATCACGTGCGCACAAGTGCACGCATCGGGTTGCTCGGCTTCTTTTTCGGGTGTGGGATAAGGGTCCGATCAGCCACGTGCGCAGACTTATAAATATTTAATTTACTCTCCCTTTTCTGAAGAGTGTCAACAGCCCATTTTTCTATACGGTGTGGGAACCCAAGGGCGATGCACAAAGGTTCGATCGTCAATTTCACGCCTATAGACACCTACTGACAAGGGTGGGTGTGTGTATGGCAAGGCTCAAGGAGTAATCATGTATGCAGGTAATGTATGGATGGGCCTCTGGATTTGTTTTCTCATAATTATTCTAGTTTTATGACTTCTGGTTTACGTGTCAATTTTTAATAACAGGCACAGTGATTTCTAGGGTGTCTCCTTTCGTCGTTACATTGTTTTGGTTGTTTTATGACTTTGAGCGTGCATAGTAGACGCACTGTATTGCAGGTGCACCGGATCCTGTCCTATGCCCTTTGCCCTATGTCCTATACCCTATGCCCTCTCAAACCTGTTGAGTCTGTGATTAGTATTCTGTAAGTAAATATGACATTAAAATCAGGCAATCCCTAGTCCTATAAAGGCTCCTTACATTCATTGAGCCAGTATCAGTAGTCTGTGTACTATCGCGCCTTCAAAACCTAAAACCAAATTTGTTCCTTGTGCTCAAAATCAAATCTTTGTGATTTAAACAAATTCCTTGTGTGTGAAAAACAAATTTTTTTGTGTTTAATCAAAATCGTTGTGATTTAAACAAATTGTTTGTGTGTAAAAAACTCATTTTTCAATAAAAGAAAAAAATGTCGTGCAACAACAACAACAACAACATCATCAACAACATCTCCAACGTTGCTTCGGGCAACTATGTGAGTGTTAACAACAACAACATGGATCGCAACGCCACCCCCAACTACTTTAACAATGTAGTTTATCGGGCCAACGGTCCTACCACCACCGCCGCTGCTAACCCGACCCCCGCCCCCGTCAACGGACTTAACGCTATCGCCGCTGCTAACCCGACCCCCGCCCCCGTCAACGGACTTAACGCTATCGCCGCTGCTAACCCGACCGCCGCCCCCGCCAACGGACCTATCGCCATCGCCGCCGCTATCCCGACCGCCGCCCCCGCCAACGGACCTTTCGCCTTCGCCGCTGCTAACCCGACCACCGCCCCCGCCAACGGACCTATCGCCTTCGCCACCGCTTACCCGACCGCCGCTCCCGCCAACGGACTTAACGCCATCATCGCCGCTAACCTGACCACCGTCGCTCCCCCCACCGCCACCGCTAACGGACTTATCGCTAACAAACCTAGCTCCAAGAGAGTGTTTACCACCGCCACCGCCAACGCCATTACTGCCTCTGCTACCGGACCTATCTCCAAACGACTCCTCACCACCGCCACCGCCAACGCCATCGCCGCCGCCTACGCCACCGAACCTATCGCCACCCCCAAAAGACTCCTCACCACCGCCGCTGCCAACGCCATCGCAGCCGCCTCCGTCACCGGACCTAGCAACGCACTCGCCACCAACACCAACGCCAGCACTTACGTCACCAGACCTCCGACCACCAACTTCATCTCGAGGCCTACCGCATATTGCGCCGCCTGCAATTTACATGTCGTGCAGGCAAAATGGAGCATGCACATCAGGTCAAATTCCCACAAGCTGAATGTTTTCACACCTGAAAATGAGCATGTGAATTTGATTTCAAGCGGCTTCAAAAACCGCATATGCACGTATTCATTCGCCAATGCCAAGGAAGAAGTGCTGGTGCCTGAGGAATTCATGGACGATGCGGCTCGGGCGTTACTCCCATTGCTAGACAACATCACAACTTTCCATACCTCCGTGAAAGCAAATTTCGAGCTGTTCGCGGAATATGTGAAATACGTTGACGAAGAAGTTGTAAAGTCTGTAAAGTCCCATCAGACTGCAATGGGAGTTATAACGCGGGCAATGAGCCTTGATGATGTATATGTGGATCATGCGGCTCAATTATTGATAAAAATGGATGAATTCCAGGAGAAGGAAAGTGGCTGGAGCCTTTCCAAAATTATTCGTTTGGAATTGAATATCAATAAATATACTCCATTAAAAGTATCCAGCTGGATTGCATTGCCCAAACAACTAAAGGCAAAAAAAGCGCTAATAAATATTAGAAACACCGATGAGTGTTGCTTCAAGTGGGCACTGATTTCTGCCCTCAAAACAGCGCAAGGCAACCCGAACAGGTGTGCGAGCTATGGTATAGGAGACATACATGCCGCACACATTCAAATAAGTGAGCATCTAACGCTTAATTTTGAGCAGCTGGAGTTTCCTCTGGCTTTAAAACAAATAAAAGTGTTTGAGAGGCAAAACCCCAGCGTCAGCATTAATGTGTTCGGCTTTGATGAGGAAATCGGAGCGGTGATCGGCCCACTGTATTTGACAGAGGAGGAGAAGGAGAGTCACATTAGCCTAATGTTGTTGGAGGAGGAAGGTCGCGCCCATTTTGTATGGATAAAGAATTTGTCTAGGTATGTATTTAAAATCTATTTACATTTTTTCAATATTGAAAAAAAATACTTATACATTTGTTTATTTTATTTTTCAGGCTTGTACGCAAGCAGTTAACTGGACATACGGAGGAACTCTTCTTTTGCGCAACCTGCCTTAACTATTCCCACACGCAGAAGTTGTACGAGGAACACAAACTGCAGTGTGGGAAAATGGTGTCCACCTTGCCAACAGCGGAAAAGGCAAGTCTTAGTTTTAAAAATTATAATCGTAGCCTTAATGTACCTTTTGTCGTTTACGCCGATTTTGAATGCATGCTTAGGCCCATAAATTCGAGGGTTAGTGAAAATGTAGTGGCAACCAATGAACACGTTCCCATAGCGTTTTCATATTTGATTAAGTGCGCCTTTAATTCTGGCCTAGACAAATTTGTTTTAGAAACGGGCGATAACGCTGGTGTAAACTTCGTTAAGTCTCTAATTAGAGACGTGAACGAAATTTACAGCACTTATCTCTCGACAATTAAGCCATTAACAATGAGTCCGATCGAGGAAAATAGGTTTAAAATGGCAATCAACTGCCATATTTGTGATAAGCCATTAGGAGCTGATCGTGTTAGGGATCACTGTCATTTAACTGGACAGTTTAGAGGCGCAGCGCACAATGCCTGCAATATTAATTACCAAATTGCACCTTTTGTCCCCGTATTCTTTCACAACTTCTCAAAATACGACTCGCATTTATTCGTAAGGGAGTTGAATAAAGTTGAGGGTGAGATAAAGGTTCTCCCCCTCAACAAAGAATTATATATTTCATTATCGAAATATACACACATTGCCGAACACGATAAAAATCTTGAAATTAGATTTCTTGATACGTATCGTTTCATGGCAACAAGCCTAGATGCACTAAGTGCAAATTTAACCGTAGATAAATTCGAGTGCGTTAGACGCTTCTTCCCTAATGACAACGAATTTAATCTTGTCCGTAGGAAGGGCGTGTTCCCTTACGAATATTTAGATTCGGTGAGTCGTTTAAGTGAAAATACTTTACCTCAACGCGAGAAATTTTTTAATAGCCTGTCAAATAACGAATGCTCACAAGAAGACTATGCACATGCTCAACATGTCTGGGCAGTTTTCGGATGTCAATCCGTTAAAGATTATTTGGAATTGTATCTCAAGACAGATGTGCTTTTACTGGCAGATGTATTTCAAAACTTCAGAACAATCTGCCAGAAAATTTACAATCTTGACCCAGCTCATTATTATACAACACCTGGACTGTCTTGGGATGCAATGCTCAAGACCACAGCAATTGAGCTACAATTGCTAACAGATATAGATATGTATAGATTCATACAAAACGGTATTCGCGGCGGCTTGGTGCAGTGCTGTCAAAGGTACTCAAAAGCCAATAATAAATACCTGAGCGAGTTCGATAGTAACAAACCATCTGAATACTTAATGTATTTAGATGCCAACAATCTTTATGGGTGGGCCATGTCTCAATATCTGCCCTATTCAGGATTTGAGTGGTTGTCCGAAGACGAAATTACATCATTAGATGTAATAAACATTTCTCCTACCTCAGAATACGGGTACATTCTTGAGGTAGATTTAATGTATGCGTCGAGTCTACATGACCTGCATAACGATCTTCCGTTTTGTCCGCTGAACCAAAAGGCTACACCAACAGCAAAAGTAAATAAACTTATTGCTGACCTAAGACCCAAGGTGAAATATAGCATACATTATAGGAATTTACAGCAGTGCCTCATTAATGGGCTAGAGCTAAAAAAAATCCATCGCGTGTTGAGGTTTAAGCAGTCAGCTTGGCTCAAACAATACATTGACCTCAACACGCATCATAGAACACTGGCAACAAACACTTTTGAAAAAGACTTTTTCAAATTGTTGAATAACGCTGTCTATGGCAAAACGATGGAGAACGTTGAGAAACGTAAAAATGTGAAACTAGTCACATCATGGGAAACGGTTAGCTGCAATCGGTTGGGGGCCCGAGCGCTGATTGCAAAGGCTAGTTTCCATAGCTCGGCACAATTTGCAGAAGATATGTATGCTATTCAAATGAAACGCCTTCACAACACCTATGATAAACCAATGTACTTGGGCTTCACGGTTCTTGAATTGTCAAAGTGGAAAATGTATGATTTCCATTATGATTATATGAAGCCCAAGTTTCAAGAGGCAGTTACATTGAATTACATGGACACCGATTCCTTTATTTACTCGATAAAAACAAATGACTTTTTTGAAGATATTAGAAATGACGTTGAGATGAGGTTTGATACTTCGGAATATCCCGAAGAGATAGCAAGAGAATACGGGATTAAGAGGTGCAATAAGAAAGTTCTAGGCATGATGAAGGATGAAAACTGTGGGAAGCGCATGTTGGAATTTGTGGGCCTAAGGGCAAAAATGTATTCATTATCGGTTGAAGGCGGAGGTTGCATAAAAAAGTCTAAGGGGGTCAAAAAATGTGCCCTCGATAAGTTAAGTATAAATAGTTATAAGGATTGTTTATTTAACAATAAAAAATTTAGTGATAGTATGCTAATGTTTAGGTCAAAGACCCACAATTTATATACTCATAGAGTGAAGAAAATTACTTTAAGTTGTTTAGACGATAAGCGTAAAATACGAGAAGATGGCATCCAAACATATGCATGGGGCCATTATAGAATAAGTACTTGAAATATTGTATAATTATTTATAAAAAATAACAAAATACAAAAAAAAAAAAATGTATTATTTAGTATTTAAATTGTTAATGTGTTATAATAATAATAAAAAAGAAAAAATTGTAAATTAATTTGTTATTGTTTTTATTTTAAAAATAAGCGATTCATAAATAAAAAACATTATTGTATAAATTTCATTTCAACGTCTTTTATTGAAAAACAAAGTAGTGTATTCTATTACAGGTATTCTATTACAGGTATTCTACTGCAGGTATTCTATTACAGGTATTCTACTGCAGGTGTCGCCTCGCTCGATGATCGGTATGCGTACGTATGTGTGTGTGTGGCACGTGTCTCTGTGTGTGTGCGTGTGGCACGTGTCTCTGTGTGATGTTTTTTAAGGGTGATGTTTCTATGACTTTGAGCGTGTGGTTTTTATGACTTTGTCGGGATTGTCTGATTTTATTTACAGCACCTCATTCTTGTTTATCCACGAGTTGTGCTCATTGGGAAACCCTAGCCATTTAACAAAAACTCTGTTGTTTTTTCGTTTTATTATCTTCTCAACTAGATACGTGCTCGGGAAACGCGTTTTCCTTAGCTCTTCTTTATAGAAACCGCCTTGAACCGACGCACCTCGATAGTCTTCTAATAAATATGTAGTGGGGTGCGTCATTTGTATTCGTTTTATTTTAAATATTTCGGTGGTCCAATTTGGGGTATATCCCTTTTCAAATGTATGTTTGTGTTTGCTTATACGAACGAAGTCGCCCACATGAAATTTTGCTCCGTTAAAAATTTTAATATGATTGTAAACGGTATTTAGCAGTTTATCTTCATTTAATGAAGTCACTTTTATGGGTTCCATTTTAATAGTTCTATGATGTTTTCGATTATACTCATCAATTAATTTATTGTACATATCAATCCAATGAAATGTTCCTTTGAAGCTAAACTCTCGCCACATCATTTCCTTCAGCGTTCTATTAAAACGCTCAACAATAGACGCCTTTAGCCCGCTGTAGGTAGAATAGTGATTAATATTATTTTTTTCACATAAATTTTTGAAAGTAGCATTAAAGAACTCTTTCCCATCATCGGTTTGTAAATTCTTGGGAATTCGTCCATTTTTAAAAATAGTTGAGAAGGCGGTAGAAACTTCTTTAGCTGACTTTGATTTCAATGCAACTCCCCATGCATATTTAGAGAATGCGTCGATAACAGTCAGAAGAAATTTGTAGCCTTTATTCGATGAAGAGTATTTTCCCATTTCCACCAAGTCTGCCTGCCAAAGGTCATCAATTCCTTTTAAAATAACCCGTCGGCGTTTAAAGTTCTTACGGGCAGGCGCATGTAACTCATTAATTATACCTCTTTTAGTCATGTTTTTTAACAACTCCCTTTATTACCGGCCCCCTGGGAAGAACATCCACTTCGATTATTCTCGTTTTTTGTGATGTTAAATATTTAAACATATAGTCTTCTATATTATTTATTTTTTCATCTATATATTTCCTGTTCGTAATGTCACCTTCACTTGTTGTGCTGTCAATGAGTCGCTCTAGATTAATTTTTAGTTTTTTAATTTCTGTAGTTATAAGTGTGTGCAAGTCTTGCGTCGCTTCGTTGATTCTCGACTGTAGAAAATTTTTGTTAACCGCGTCTTTTTCTTCCATTGGGTTACCGACGTTTTTAATTCGTCTGTTTTGTCCATCAATATTTTGCTCATTATCCATAAGCAAGCCCAGCAATTGGAGCTCATATTTCTTTTTGTATCGCTCATTAGAGAAGTGTCCGAACTTGTCAACGGCCATTAAGCCTTTAACTCTCAGTTCGCCACTAGCAGCGTTATTTATAAGGAAGTGTCGGGAGCTGGAAATAGCTCGCCTCTAACCGGAGTGTTGGTTGATGTCGGGGTGTTTGTAAAAAATGAAAATATGCTGGCTTTTATTGTATCCATTGTAGATATAATCTTCTCATTTTCAGTGTTAATTGTATGCCTTAATGATTCAATTTCCGAGTTAATGTATTCTTTAAGTAATCTTTCCACGTCTCGTGTTTCACTTTTATATTCAATTATTTTATTGTGACAGCTCGATGCTATCTCACTCATTAGTTTCTCATTTGATGTAATTTGGTCAATTACGAGTTTATCTTTTCTTCTCATCGTCTTCTTTATTTTACGTTCCATAAATATTTTAGTGCACGCGTCGCTGTCTTCCAGAGGGTCACCCACATTTTTAAGCCGTTTATTTGAAAAAACTATGTTGTTTTCATTATCCAGCAATATACCAGGCATTGGTTTTTTTGTACTAGTGCTATGATTTGAAGTGTGGGTGGAGGAAAAGTGACCGAACTTGTCAAGCGACATTTTAATATTGTTAATTTAATGCTAGAACATCCTGTTTTTTATTTAAAAAATTATTTTTGCTTCTCGCAGCTCTTCAATTATTGAGACTATTTCGTTGTTATGATTACTATGACCGGCTGATTGTGATGCAACTAGAAGTCGCAGTCTATTAACAATCTCATTAGGATCATCCCAGTATACATAATTAGCCTTGGTTGCATTAAGTGTCATTAAGCCTCCCCCTTCATGAATAGATTTTGTATGACGGTTCGGCGTAGACATTGCGATAGGACTACTTGCTTTCGGAAATAGTTTTTTTATGACCGTGAGATATTTTTTAGAACGATTACCCTTGAGACCTTCGTTAGGCAGGTGTTGTCTTTTATGAGCATTTGTTTTTGTTAAGATTTCCTGATATGCTGCCAAATCCACTTCATCATAGCCTTGAGGGTGTTTGAGATAGATTAGAGAATAGAGCCCTGGCGTTAGATTCCATCTTTCGCCGGTTTCTAATATTATTTCATTCTCATTTATTTTCATTGTATTTCTTCCCAATTTCATTTCTCCACTTTTCTTGTAGGGACCAAAGGCTTTGTCAAGCTCACCCATTCGCTCGAGTTCACTCAAGTTGAAATTAAAACTCTCATTGCTTGTTACAGTGGACTGGTTATTGCTTCCACTTGACACATAAGGTTGAGAATAGAATTGATCGACCGTGGTTTCCTCGTCATATGCAACGTTTGATATATCCCCATAGTCTTGATCTACTTTTATTTCTTTTTTTATATGGTCTTTTTTGTCTTCTTTTTTCATTTTCATTGACTGATTAGATAGTATATTCCCCTTAATCAGTTTTTGAAGGGGTTGTGTAATAGGTTTAAATGTTTCTTCTAATTGATACTCATTTTCTGCTCTCCCTAATTTTATACTCTGAAATTTTCGTTTTAATTCGTTTCTTGTCTTTGACAATTCCTTTAAAAGATTTTCCTTCATTTTCTTATACACAAAACCAGTGGTTTAGTAGTTTTTGATGTTGTTTCTGAGTGGTTTTTCACTGTTTCCGAGTGGTTTAGTGGTTTTTATTGTTGTTTCTGACTGGTTTTTTGCTGTTTCTGAGTGGTTTAGTGGCTGTTTCTGGGTTGTTTAGTGGTTTTTGTTGTTGTTTCTGAGTGGTTTATTGCTGTTTCTGACTGGTTTTTCACTGTTTCCGAGTGGTTTAGTGGCTGTTTCTGGGTTGTTTAGTGGTTTTTGTTGTTGTTTCTGAGTGGTTTAGTTGTTGTTTCTCAGCTGTTTCTGAGTGGTTTAGTTGTTGTTTTTGAGTTGTTTCTGAGTGGTTTTGATTGAATAGTGTGTGTCACACTAATGTTCTTTTCAGACTAACAAAATATAAAAAATTTTAATAGTTATATACCCCGAAGCAATAAAATTCCGAATAAATAATTCAATTTAAAAATCTTTATTAAATAACCTTTTAAAAACAGATTAAAGGAATTTGTATCAGACGATTCTTTTCAAGGGATTCCTTAATAGAAACCTTAAACACAAGTGTCCACAGTTAAAAGTGTCAAAGCCTTGTTCTTGTGTATAATTATATTTAATGCCCTCTCCTAAATATCTGATGAGCTCTAAAGGTGGCGGCAAATTTCCAAAACTATCATAATATCGACTTTCTCTCTCCGTTTTATAATACGCTACCCAGTGTGTTCCACCTCCTGTTGACGAATCTAAATTGATGATGCCACACTCCCTTTTACGTACACGTTTTGGAAGTGAGTCTCTCATATAAACACCTCTGAAATGAGGAATATGCTTGCACGCAAAATTCATAATATCAATGTTTGAAAGTGGTTTATTGGGTAGCTCGGCTAGTAGTTTTTTTGAGCAGTTGATATACCATATCCCTTTTGATATGGTTTGAGATACAGGCCATTGCCTAAAGCAATTGCTTCTATTTTTCTGTTATGTCGCTTATTCTCTTCGAGTTGTTTCCTTGCGTTTTTAGCACTGTTAATGGTTTTAACAATTGCTGAGCCACCGGATGCAAGTCCTCCTAATGCTCCAAGTGCTGTTAAAATTGGTACAAGCGGCAAGAAACCACCCACTTTCGGGACACTTATTATCCGTGGAATTATTACATCTTTTTTCCGATGCCCAATTGACTTGTTTATAACTTTTTTAGCTATTTGGATTGCCGAGTGAATATCATATGGTTTTTTCTTTTTTAACACATCTGAAGCGGCTCTAACTGCATGCATAAATTTCTTCTTTTTTCACATGGTTTCGGCTTAGATTTCTTTTTCCTCTGATTGAGTCCCATACCGAATTTTTTCTTCGTTTTCATAGCGTTAGTTACGAAATATGCTGCGGCTTTTTCTCCAATACTGCTGTCAGACGCCTTAACTCGCTCCCACGCTCTTTCCGCTAAAACTGTATCGGCTATATGACGTTTTTTCAAGTCTTTGTTGTTTGAGTATGCTATATCATGCTCTCTGCAGGCGGCGTCTAATGGGTTTATACCCTTATCCCCGCGCTCTAAACGTGCCTGGAGTTTCGTACCTGGACCACAAAACTGGTAGCCTGGTATGTGTAATTCGACTGGCAGGGAGTTGATTATTTTATTTATGATACCTCCTCCGTGGTAGACGTTAATTTTATTACTGAATGGTTTATAAAAGTGCATTACCATTTTAATAGGTCATTATTCTTCAAAGTGCTGTTAATGAGTGACGTACTTTTGTGAAAACCCATATCTAATATGCGCATAATAAAACAGAAAACAGATATAGAAGTGAGAAATTTCGACTTAAAGAATGACGAGCAACAAACGATCAAGCACAGTAGCTTATTGCCCAACTCAATTAGAGCCCTAATTGTTGGGCCATCTAATTGTGGGAAAACAAATGTAATGATTAGTTTGATTGAGAGTCCCAATGGTCTAAAATTCGAGAATATTTACTTGTATTCAAAGTCGTTATTTCAGCCTAAATACGAATATTTAAAAAAACTCGTGAGCCCGATAAAGGGCATGGGGTACTTTACATATTCTGAAAATGAAAGTGTAATAGCTCCAGAGAAGGCCAAAAAGAATTCGATAATGATATTCGATGATGTAGTGTGTGAGAAACAGAATAATATACGTGCGTACTTTTGTATGGGGCGACATAGCAACATTGATGCGTTTTATTTATGTCAAACATATACACGCATTCCGAAGCATCTTGTTCGTGATAATGCAAACCTGATTATAATGTTTAAACAAGATGAGCTAAATATGAAACATGTGTATCGAGACCACGTGGGCGTTGATATGAATTTTGAATCATTTAAGAAAATTTGTCAATTTTGTTGGAAAGAAAGATATGGTTTTCTTTTGATTAGTAAGGATGACCCAATAGAAAGCGGGCGCTATAGACGAGGATTTGCCGACTTCATTCGAATTTGAAATAAAATGCCTCGTTCGTTCGTTGAAGTTTCACTTACTTTTAACTTGTCAAAATGTCAACAACACTAACGTTAACTGGGAGCAGCTCAACATTGGTGGCAAACTACTTTCCACCTATTATACTACAGAGGGACTATGAATGTGCTCTTATCGATTTTCATATGTACAACTCGATTCCAAATGTGGATCATGACAATAATTTATTCCATATTGGAGAACACGTATTCGAGATTCCTGTGGGATCCTATGAGTTAAATGACATAAGTGATGTCATTTTAGATAAAATGAAGGAAATTGAGCCTAATAAATTAAATCATCCGCTTATCGAGAGCAACAACAACACACTTCAGGTCGTAATTTCAACAAAGGCACACCGCATATATTTTAATAGAGAACGCACCATTGGACAATTATTTGGATTTCATAAAAGGGAGCTACAGCCAAATACCGTGCACACCTCTGATCAACCTGTTGATATATTAAAAGTGAATACAATTCGCTTGGAGTGTAATATTGTGAGGGGTTCATATGTAAATGAAGTATCGAGTCATTCATTGCATGAATTTGCTCTCAACGTTCCGCCAGGCTATAAAATGAGTGAGAAGCCTATTAACCTAATTTACTTGCCCGTGAACACGAGAGAGATACAGACATTAATATTACGGATTGTTGATCAAGACGGCAATTTAGTCAATTTACGTGAAGAGAGCGTTACAGTTCGCCTACATTTAAGACCGTTGCAATGATTATTTATAATAAATATGCGTGTAATCACCCTATTACAAACACTTTGAGTTCTAACATAGAAGGAACAAGATCAACAAGAGGGACGCTCACACTTGAAAACAAATTATTTTTAAAGTCTTTGGGTTTTACAATCAGAAAGCAATGAGTAATATCTTGAATGTTCGAGAGAAGCCCTATTCCGATGAGAGTATAATAAAAAAGAATATCATAGTTACTCGCCATATCTTCAGTCATTTAAGAGCAACGATGAAGTTCGAATTACAATCCAAAATCAGGATCTTTATGTATTACCGAGCGAGAGTTTTATTAATATTGAGGGCTCGATATGCTTGGCTAACAACACGTCTACTAACGAGGGCATATTAAAAAACAATTGCATGGGTTATTTGTTTGATGAAATTCGTTATGAATTGAATGGAATTGAAATCGACCGAACCCGATTTGTTGGTACAACAACAACAATAAAAAACTACATTTCGATAAATAAGAGCGAGAGCCATATGCTGAGTAATTCTGGTTGGTTCAATGGATCTGATAGACAGCTAGCAAACGGTGGATATTTTAATTTCTCTATTCCCCTTAAATTCTTACTTGGATTTGGAGAAGACTATAATAAAGTCTTGTTAAATTGTAAACATGAGCTTATACTACTCATGACGAAAAGTATGGACGATGTATTTCATTCAAAAATTGGTGCTAATGAGTTTAAATTGAATATTACCAACATAACGTGGAAAATACCACATGTAACACTCAGCGATGAGAAGAAATTGAGCATGTTTAGTTTGACTAAGAATGGCGGCTCACTACCAATAGCATTTCGTAGCTGGGACTGCTATCTTAATCCTGCACTGACAGAGGGCTCTCATCACATATGGAATGTGAAGCTTGCTGCCAATCGGGAGCGCCCTCGTTTTGCGATAATAGCCTTTACACTGAATGGAGTACTAATTCAAAATGAGTTGAGAAACCTGAAAGTGTATTTGAATTCTGAAACGTATCCGTACGATGATATGAATGTTAATTTTGGGCGAGAACGTTTCGCCAGCCTGTATGACATGTACACAAATTTCCAACAGAGTTATTATATGAAAGAGGCTCGTCCGTTGCTTTCACCCACAGAATTTAAAGAAAAGGCACCGATTATTGTCATTGATCTTTCTCATCAGAATGAAACAGTTAAATCGGGGCCAATTGATGTAAGAGTTTCTATCGAACTGGGGAAAGCAAGTCCTAGAAACACCAAAGTATATTGTTTGCTTATGCACGATCGATTAGTTGAGTATTCTCCGTTGACTGGACTAGTTCAGCGCATTGTTTAGTGCTAGCAACAAAACAAACTCTAAAAATGGATCTGGAACAAGTTGCTATTGATGTTCAAGGCTTTTATGGAAACAACAACAAATTTATATTGAAGGAAATAGCTGCAGTATTCAGAAATGAACGAAACCAAAACATTCATTACCTAGTACGAGCCCCATACGATTTTCTCAAATTATCAAAGAAGGCTCGAAAAACAGCGCTCTGGCTAACCAAAAATCACCATCAGCTTTGTTGGAACGATGGGAGGGCTAACTTCATTGAAGTGAGGAATTATCTTCGTGACGTCGTTAAAGATATGAATGTCATCACAAAGGGAGAACAGAAAAAAAATTTCTTGAGAAGTTTTTAAATAAACAAGTAGACAATGTTGAAGAGTATGGCTATCAACAAATACATGAGTTGAATAACAATTTTTTCCCCGACTGCGGCTCACATCTAAATAAAGGCGTATGCGCCCTGAAAAATGCTCGATTTGTAATGGACTTTTATGAAAATTTTAATGATCATCGTTTTAATGCACCACATTACACCTATTATTGTTAATGAGGAAATAAAATAAAACCGTTTATGTCAAATTAAAAAAATGTATGTGTTTTTTATTTTTCATGTATTTCGAAATTTGAACATTCCATTATTACAAAAATTTTAAATAAATTATTTAGCGCACATTGGTTTGAAGATTTTTTGTGTACTCTACAATTGGTAAAATAGCTGGGAAAGTGCGTTAAACTTTCTTCAAGGTCCAAGTCGATTATGTTTGTACTCAAATATTTGCTTAAAAATTGCTTCTTAGCTTCACCCCTTACAATAACTGAGGCGAAACTGTTTAATGGTGTTAAAATATCGTCCAGGCTTAGATATGAAATATCTCCATCAGCCCACTCCAATCCATCTACATATTCTTTGGCTATGCAATTTGTCTTTTGAGATACTTCGTCTAGTTCCTTTATATTGTAGGGTGGTTTGAAGTGAAAAAAATTTGGTATGACTGAGCCACCCTGCATGAATGCCAGCTCCTTAACAAAAACCTGATTATCGTTTCCAAATACATATTGAAAGTCGAGCAAAACACAGGAGTTCCTGTCTACTTTCAACATCGTGTCTTCACACCATGTAGCATACTAATGAGATTGATTGAGAGTCACTGACTTAAAAGGTGAGCGCACACTGTTTCAATGTTAGTTTGATTCAGATGTCATCCAAAATGGTTACGCAGCAGTTAAAACAAGCAAAGAAGTGTAGAAAGCCACAAGACCATGAAATAATTTATGGATTTGAATATTATGCAGATCTACAGCTGAAAATAAAGTGTGGGTTTTCGACGAGCAGATGTTTCACACCCATGATCTGGATGCAACAACATAAACGTAATTTTGTTGGATTAGAGAAGGAGCAATGGATTCAATTGTTAACATATAAGGAATATATCCAGTTAAGGTTGGAGCAGTTTGAATTCCTAATGCCAGATACATTAGTTGACCACCCCCTACTTGACACAGTAAAGTGTCACTTTAGGTATAGAAAAACAGATAATCAATGCATTTTAGTTTTAAATCAATATGGAAATAAAATTGAGTTTGATGGCGAGCTATGGAGATCGTTTATACGATTGGGCATCTTTTTTACAACATTCCTATGCTGGAATACACTTTTGAAAAATCAAATAACAAGCATATATTATAATCATATTATTCCTGAATGCGCACAGACACGAAAATACGATATACGGCTATCAGATTTAAATGTAAATTACAGAAACGACGAAGAAATAGATTTAACACGTTTATGCTTTGAAATTTCTAAAAAGATGGGGAGAGAAATAAAAAGGGACTCGGACAATTATAGAGAAATTTTTTTAAAAAAAGAGACTGACGTATAAGAAGGCCTCAGTATCAAAAACCTTCTTCAGTCATAAATTTGCTTTGAAGAAGTACAGTACAATGGGGATAATTTCTACATTCGGCATCACCTCTATTATAAAGAAAATCGACAATTTTCTAACAGAGTATGAAGGAGTAATTTTTCCTGACCACCAAAAGCTGATTGCGGAATACAGAGAATATTTCGTCAAATACGAGAAATGTAAAATAACGACATCACAATACGGAGAACATTTGACGATATGCCCCTGGTCATCAAGCGAGACAACAACCGGTTGCGACACCTGCGCCTGTCATTTTTATATTATACGCAAAGAAAAACTAGAACGTCTTATATCACAGTACACTAAATTAACAAATAGAATGATAAATAAAACTATTTAATCCTAAGCTAGAAAATTTAAACATATTGTAAACACAAAGAACACATGAAATAAATTGAAAAAAGAAAAATTGTAAATGAAAAACTTGTTGACTCTATTATTACATTGAGTTGTGAAATACAACCATAGGCTCAAACAGGTTTGGAAGGGGCAAAGGGCATAGGACAGGATCCGGTGCACCTGCAATACAGTGCGTCTACTATGCACGCTCAAAGTCATAAAACAACCAAAACAATGTAACGACGAAAGGAGACACCCTAGAAATCACTGTGCCTGTTATTAAAAATTGACACGTAAACCAGAAGTCATAAAACTAGAATAATTATGAGAAAACAAATCCAGAGGCCCATCCATACATTACCTGCATACATGATTACTCCTTGAGCCTTGCCATACACACACCCACCCTTGTCAGTAGGTGTCTATAGGCGTGAAATTGACGATCGAACCTTTGTGCATCGCCCTTGGGTTCCCACACCGTATAGAAAAATGGGCTGTTGACACTCTTCAGAAAAGGGAGAGTAAATTAAATATTTATAAGTCTGCGCACGTGGCTGATCGGACCCTTATCCCACACCCGAAAAGAAGCCGAGCAACCCGATGCGTGCACTTGTGCGCACGTGATCGGACCCTTATCCCACACCCGAAAATGAAGCCGAGCAACCCGATGCGTGCACTTGTGCGCACGTGATCGGACCCTTATCCCACACCCGAAAAAGTAGCCGAGCAACCCGATGCGTGCACTTGTGCGCACGTGATCGTCCTTTATCCCACACCCGAAAAAGTAGCCGAACAACTCGATGCGTGCACTTGTGCGCACGTGATCTCATTAGCCCTCACACCTCAAATCGGAATTTTAATGAGCGTCCCTTACCCCATCCCCGGAAAAGTAGTCGAACAAGTCGATGCGTGCACTTGGGTGCACCTGTGTGCACTTGTTCTCATAAGCCCTCACACCTCTAATCCGAATTTTAATGATCGGGCACCCACGCCACAGCCGAAAAGGGAGAGGCAATAAAATTTAACGGCCACTTTCCTCAACTCACCCCTCCACCAAAAGGTCACATAGGCCCATGAAACGATCGCTCTCCCCCACCTCCTCTCCCTCAAAAGGGTCACTTGTGCCCATAAAACGATCGCTCCCCCCACCTCCTCTCCTTCAAAAGGGTCACTTGCGCCCATCAAACGATCGGTTCCCTCACCCCACCCCCCGCAAAAGGGGTCACGTAGCGCCATTAAATGATCGCCCACAAAAAGGGTCAGGGGACCTACATATTAATTAGGGTCACGTACCTGGGGACCTACATATTAATTAGGGTCACGTACCTACACGTAGGGTCATAAATCACTAATTATTCACCCCAGGGTAATAAAAGTGACAGGCACTTCCTGTCACAGAACATACAGTTCCCTACTACTGTTGTTGTATTGAAACGCAACGTTTAGAACAATTTATATAAGAACTGCCAATTATAGTCAAAACTATGAGTTTCACAAAACCGATGTATCACACACAGTCACAATAATAATTATGGCCAAAATATGCTAGTTCGGGATAGATTAAAACAGTAATAATTAACTATTTCGAGGCGCATTAAAAAAAAACGTCCGTTGCGAATGCGAAAGCAATGATGTTTCTGGGATGTTTGCCTGTGCTACCAGGGCTGCTATGATTTCCTGCTTATTTACTAGCTCGTCGAGGTCTCTGATGGTGAAGTGGGTTTCGTCATTGATTGAGCGCACTCCTGCGCTATCCCCCTTGAGCCCCTGGGTGCAATCCAGACCCGCTCCTCTTAGCTCGAGCAGCAAGTCACCCTTCGCTGTTCGTCGGGCTTTGGTTATGTTCTCCTGGATACAGTTAAAATTGCCGTCTCGCCTTCGCGTAACCATAGAAAGCACCTCGCTGTAAGACAACTCACCGTTTGCGCTAATAACCAGCGCCCTTACTGTTGGAGATTACCTCAATGCCCTGGAAGGCTTTTTGGGCTTGACTTTGGTCGACTGAGCTGCTCTTGGTGCTGCACTTGGTGCAGTCACAGGCTGCTTTGGGGGGCCTGCTACGGTGGCTTATCCACTTTGTTCTTTTTGGGCGGTGTCACACGTTGACCCGTTTCGCGGTCTCTACGCCTTTTTGGCGTGATGACACTGGCTGGCTTCTCTATCACAACAGGAGATTTGCGTCGACTTTGTTGACGTAGTCATGCGCTTGGTGCCGTTTGGCTTCCTCTTGTTGGCATACGCGCGGTAAAGTTTTATCACCTTCGCCAGCTCATCTCTTATGAGCTGATTTATATGCCTTTGCTTCAAGGCCATTCACGGTGCCGCCCAACTCTTCGAACTCGTCCGTTTGGCCGGACTAAATCCGGAGATGCTGGGATGGCTCTTGGAGGCAGCTTCATTTTGCGCTGGCATTGCCGCGAATCCCTGGGGAGGCGTACGCATCGAAATGTTCCAGCTTGTCGGTGTCCTGGAGTGCTTGTTTGTTTGCCTGCTCTAACTACCACGGCTCTACAGGCGAGTCCTCGGTGGGGAGGTTTCAATCTACTTTTTACCGCTGGGGTCTATACCGCACCAACTCGGTCAGCAGAGCTCCGTTTGTATGGACAGTAGCGGGGGTTGGCAATATGCCCTTTTTATGCTGTGGTGCTGGTAGTGGGCATTAAAGACTATTATGCTTTGAAACTCTTACCAGGTATTCAGATATAACGTTTGCCCAGCTGGTTGTGAACTGCGGTAACCACCACTACCAACAGCTGTTAGAGTGAATGCAACCAAATTGCACAGATTACTTCGCGAAACGGCTCCTATTACTTTCCTATTTTGAGTAGGCAAACAACAGAGCACAAACGTGAAAAAAATAACAAAAAAGGTACACGAAGCAACGAGTGATCCCCGCGATCACTCCATATAGCCGCTTCCACTCCCTTCTCTTGGATGCCGGAGCTGGGGACACCACGCCAAGGAACCTCCGCAGGGGTTGGACAGCAAGTTTAACTTTCCCCTTCCCCTTTGTACGCTGTATTTACTACTTCTACGACTTTTCACATTGAAAAACCACTGGAATTTTGGATATTCACACAGGACAGTTGAAAAACGCGTCCGCCTTGTGTAAACTTTTCCACTCTCCCGTCTGTGTGTATGTGTGTGTGATTTTGCGTATATTTGTCTGAATGTAAGGGGACTGAAATGTATGAAAACACAGCGTTCAGGGTATTTCCCAGTCGGGCGTTCCCGACTGGAGCCCTTTCACTTGTATGTTCAAAATCGGTAGCAATTTTTCGCAAGTATATAACATTGTACCACTGTCCATTGCAGTTATCGGCGCTACATGGGCGCGCATTCTGATTGGCTGATGCCCATCAGCGATAAGCTTAAGGCTGCCCTAGACGACACAAATGGATTGCAAATCGTTTGTTGTGCATATACCATGTAAATCGTAGTATGTAGCCATTTGCCCAAACGGAAAATACTTCATTGTAGTATATTAAATTTGGAGTTGCAACGAGGAAAAAGTTCTCTACCCTGAGATACCTGGGAGCGAATAAAATAATACAAGGGCAATAAATACCAACTCATCATCCCATCACAAAACACACGAAAACGTGAATTTTGTACGCATGCCACTCAAACCATTTGTGCAAACCATTTTGGCAAACTTAACATATACAGTACACAAATGGCATCAAGCGGATTCCGTACGACAGAATCTGTAGTCTAGGTATGCCTTAAGCTGCAACTGTGCTTAAAGCTCGCCTAGACTACACAAGTGTTGCGCAAACCAGTTGTGTGCGGTAAAGGCTGTTTGTCAGATTGCGCACGCGGCCAGTGTAAAAATGTAAAAGTTTTGATTTTCGATGGATTTGCACAAGCTCATTGTTGTGCAGATAGAAAGTTTGTGCAAACTTGGCATATAAATCAAAATTTATTATTTATAACCGATTTGCGAAAGGCAGTTGTGTAGTCTAGGGTGCCCTTAAGAAAGAACCAAACCACCGTTGAGCAATTAGGTGACTGCAGCTGCGAAGTCAGCACGTGTGTCATTTGCATTTCGACCAGCATGGGAAGAACACCTTCTGTTGAAGAGCTCCTCGACCAGAGCGAACAGGGCCATGCCACAGGGCGAATGCCAGTCCAGGCGTGGGTGAAGAAGCTCTGTGGCAGGAGGAGCCAAAACCTGCAATGGCCTGTGGAAGGGGCGGCCAATGTATGCGGACGAGTTACGGGATGAGCCAGCGGTGCTCGACAAAATTAGAGGCGCCGATTCTGAGCCCGACACTCGCGTTCAGTCAGACTCCGTCTCCTTTGAATAGGTGTTTGGGTGCGTGGGGGTTTCTTGTTCTGCATGGCTGCATGGCTCAAAAATAACAATAATAACTTCTGTGTACTGTGAACGAGTATACGCAGACGGTTACGTCCGACTACAACGTTCTTACTTGTTAAGTGATTTTTTGGGTGTCTCCTTTCGTCGTTACATTGATTTGCTTCTTTTATGACTTTGAGCGTGCATAGTAGACGCACTGTATTCCAGGTGCACCGGATCGTGCCCTATGCCCTATACCCTATGCCCATCCGCCACCGCGGTGGCGGACCACCGCAGCTAACCCGACCGCCGCCCCCGCCAACGGATTTCACGCCATCGGATTTACCGCCGCCGCTAACCCAGCCACCATCGCTCCCCCCACCGCCACCGCTAACGGTCTTAACGCTACCAGACCTAGCTCCAAGAGAGTCTTTACTACGGCCGCCGCCAACGCCATCGCCGCCGACTACGTCACCGGACCTACCGCCACCCCCAAAAGACTCCTCACCACCGCCGCCGCCAACGCAGCCGCCTCCGTCATCGGACCTAGCAACGCACTCGCCACCAACGCCAACGCTTACGTCACCAGACCTCCCACCTCCAACCTCATCTCAAGGCCTACTGTATATTGTGCCGCATGCAATTTACATGTCGTACAGGCAAAATGGAGCATGCACATCAGATCAAATTCACATAAGCTCAATGTTTTCACGCCCGAAAATGAGAATGTGAATTTAATTTCAAGCGGCTTCAAAAACCGCATATGTACTCCTTTGCCAATACCAAGGAAGAAGTGCTGGTGCCTGAGGAGTTTATGGATGATGCGGCCCGGGCATTACTTCCATTGCTCAACAATATTTTACATTTCCACACCTCCGTGAAAGCAAATATCGAGCTGTTCTCCGAGTATGCAAAATACGTTGACGAAGAAGTTGTCAAGTCTGCGAAGTCCCATCAGACTGCAGATAATGGTGAAAATGGACGAATTCCAGGAGAAGGAAAGTGGCTGGAGCCTTTCCAAAATTATTCGACTGGAGTTGAATATTAATAAATACACGACGTTAAAAGTATCTAGCTGGATAGAATTGCCTAAGCTACTAAAGGCAAAAAAGGCGCTGGTAAATATCAGAAACAGCGATGACTGTTGTTTTAAGTGGGCTGTGATTTCTGCCTTAAAAACTCCACAAGGCAACCCAAACAGATGCACTAGCTATGGGATAGGAGATATTCAATCAGCTAGCATTGAATTAAGCGAGCACCTCGAGCATCTAGAGTTTCCTCTCGCTTTGAAACAAATCAAAGTGTTTGAGAAACAAAACCCTAACATCAGCGTAAATGTATTCGGGTTCGACGAGGAAATTGGAGCGGTGATCGGCCCACTCTATTTGACGGAGGAGGAGAAGGAGAGGCACATTAGCCTAATGCTGTTGGAGGAGGAAGGTCGCGCCCATTTCGTATGGATAAAGAATTTGTCGAGGTATGTATTCAAAATATGTTTGCATTTTATCAGTAATGACAAAATAATAATTAATGCCTAAATTATTCGCTCACACAGAAATGGTCACAGGGAAAATGGTCTTAACCTTGCCAACGGAGGAAAAGGCAACTATTAGTTTTAAAAATTATAATCGTAGTTTAAATGTACCCTTCGTTATTTATGCTGATTTCGAGTGCATGCTTAGGCCCATAAATTCTAGGGTTAGCGATAATGTAGTGGCAACGAGCGAACACGTTCCCATAGCGTTTTCATATCTAATTAAATGCGCCTTTAATTCTGCACTAGATAAATTTGTCTTAGAAACGGGCGATAACGCTGGTGTGAATTTCGTTAAATCTCTAATTAGAGACGTTAACGAAATTTATAGCACTTATCTGTCAACAATTAAGCCAATGGCAATGAGTCCGATTTATGAAAATAACTTTAAAATGGCCATCAACTGCCATATTTGTGATAAACCATTAGGAGCTGATCGTGTCAGGGACCACTGCCATTTAACTGGCCAGTTTAGAGGCGCAGCGCATAATGCCTGCAATATTAATTATCAGATTGCACCTTTTGTCCCCTATTTTTCCTGTTAACGAGTACTTTTTTGCTCTTAGGCCCACAAACTCAGCATGCGTTTCCCACAGTTTTCTTATTTTCTCATACCTAGGACCTTTTTAATACACATTTTGATACCGTATTCTCTAGCTAACTTTACGGGATATTCCAAAGTATCAAACTTCATCTTCACGTCATTGCATGTCAGCAAAGAAATCCTTTGTTCTAATTGTGTAAATGAATGTGTCAGTGTCCATATAATTCACTGTGACTGCCTCTTGGAACTTGAGCTTCATGTTATTATAGTGGAAATCATACATTTTCCATTTTGACAACTCTAAAACTGTGAACCCCAGGCACATAGGTTTATCGTGTTGTGGGTGTTGTGTATTCGCTTAATTTGAATAGCATACATATCTTCAGCAAATTGAGCCGAGCTATGGAAACTAGCCTTTGCAATCAGCTCTCGGGCCCCCAATCGAGTGCAGCTAAATGTTTCCCACGACGTGACTAATTTAACATTTTTGCGTTTCTTAACGTTGTCCATTGTTTTACCATAGACGGCGTTGTTTAACAATTTTAAAAAGGTTTTTTTCAAAATTGTTCGTCGCCAGAATTCTATGGTACGTGTTAAGATCAATCTACGGCCCACGCGTTGAAGTCGCCAGCGATGACAAGCGGGTAGCGGCCTCTGGCGTCTGGCGTAATGTGTCAAGCCTGTTGGTGAACTCCGAGAGCTGCTGGGTGGGAGCGAGGTATACAGAAAATTGTCGGCCTGGTAGACACTACTGAAGGGTGGCATGGTATTGCCACATAATCATATGGCTGCTCTACCAGAATTGTCTGCAACCCAGCTGGGGCTTAAACCTATCCTTTAGGGCTCGCTCAGTACAGCGAGGCGCGTATTCTGCTCTCTCACCGTTTGTGACAACAGCTCCTGCGCCTCCACGCAATGATTCAATGATTCGAACCGTGCTGGATAAATTGCATTTTGGTCGATGCAGGGGTTCTTGCTGCCGCTCAGAGGGCATCTGCTGCTGCCTGCCTGATGATTGGTATCTGCATTGCCGTTTGTGCTGCAAAGGAAGCGTTTGGCAATTTTATATATGTATATATATAAAATTGTTAAATTCATGAATATTTATCTTTAACTCGCGAGGATTTGGTTTGGCTAAACACAAGGAAAAAATTTGGTTTTGAGGATTCGATTGTACACAGACTACTGATACTGGCTCAATGAATGTAAAAAGCCTTTATAGACTAGGGATTGCTGATTTCAATGTCATATTTACTTATAGAATAGTAATCATAGGCAGGAGGGCATAGGGCATAGGGCATAGGGCATAGGGCATAGGGCATAGGGCATAGGGCATAGGGCATAGGGCATAGGGCATAGGGCATAGGGCATAGGGCATAGGGCATAGGGCATAGGGCATAGGGCATAGGGCATAGGGCAGGATCCGGTGCACCTGCAATACAGTGCGTCTACTATGCACGCTAAAAGTCATAAAACAACCAAAACAATGTAACGAAGAAAGGAGACACCCTAGAAATCACTGAGCCTGTTATTCAAAATTGACACGTAAACTAGAAGTCATAAAACTAGAATAATTATGTGAAAACAAATCCAGAACCTTGACCTGCTTGACGATTGCCATACACACACCCACACCCACTCTTGTCCGTAGGTGTCTATAGGCGTGAAATGTTCAATCGAACCTTTGTGCATCGCCTTTGGGTTCCCACGACGTATAGAAAAATGGGCTGTTAATACTCTTTAGAAAAGAGAGTAAATTAAATATTTATAAGTCTGCGCACGTGCCTGATCGGATCCTTATCACATCCCCGGAAAAGTAGTCGAACAAGCCGATGCGTGCACTTGTGTGGACTTGTTTTCATAAGTCCTCACACCTCTAATCCGAATTTTAATGATCGGGCAGCCACGCCACTTCCGAAAAGGGACAGTCAATAAAATTTAACGGACACTTTCCTTAACTCCCCCTCCACAAAAGGTCACATAGGCCCATAAAACGATCAGTCCCCCACTTCCATCCCCGCAAAAGGGTCACATAGCGCCATTAAATGATCGCTATTTATCACATATTAATTAGGGTCACGTACCTGTTGATTAGGGGCACGTGAGGTCATAAATCATCATCTTGAAACCTAGAATCCTAACACATCCATTAATTAAAATCTGTCATTACGCATCACTTTGACTATCATGTACGGAGTTTTGTGTTTTGGAATCAATTTTCTAGGTGCGCCTACTGTGGTGTCAATATTTTTTACACTACAATCGCCTTTTTAATTTTTTGGGTTTTCTTTTATTTATATTATATTGTACTTAATTTTTTTTTTGTGTTTCCCTATTGATTTTCTCGGCCTCTTTTCTAATTTTTGTTAAACATTCTGTTATATTTAACTCTTCTAGCTTTTCTTTTAAACTGTCTATACAATACCTTTTTGTTGTGTTCCACAAAGCATTTTGCTTGGGAAATGTTATTCTCTCTCTCTATCTTTATTCTCTTCTATCTATGACCATGCCCCAAAAGTTTTGAGATCAGTTGCCCTACTATTCTATTAACTCCTTCTACCTGGCCATTAGCTTGGGGTGATCCAGTTGCTAATTTGATGTGTCTGATGTTGGACTAACTGCCGTGGGCGGAAACGATGCACTTCGGTCTGCTGTAAGCTCTAAAAGAGCCTTTCAACGATGTAATCACTTCTATTCTTTTTGTGGTTTTGGTGGTGTTCAGTCGTACAAACTTTGTAAATCCGTCTAGTATGACAAATATGTGATTTTATACCCTGAACCCATTGAAAATGGGTAAATCACTGAACAAGGTTTTGTGCAAATTTTTGTAACAGGCGGAAGGAGGCATCTCCGACCACATAAAGTATATATATTCTTGATCGGCATCACTAGCCGATATGATCAAGCCCTGTCTGTGTGTCCGTCTGTATGAACGCGCCGTTTTCAACAGAACAGAAGCTAGAAAGCTGAACTTGGAGTTTTTAAGTTCATGTATACCATACGCAGATTAAGTTTATTTCAAATCATCGATAACTTATCTCGTTTTCTTATTATTGATAACTATCGGTTTAATGACTCGGTTTTTTTAAGATATAAAAACCATTAGAGCTAGAGCAACCAAATTTGGTTCAAACTGTTCGCGTGAGGGATACGCAGGTAAAGAGAGTGAGGGATAAATGGCTTATTGCCTTTTGGAATGCTATGTAGGAAGTTTTCGCTTTTTCCAGTTTTAGGAGTGAATGCTATTTATACATATATTTATACATTTTAAATAATTTTCGATGTGAGTGGTACATTTTCCTTTATTGTTCGGTAACCAATATCCTTTGTTAATGAAGTTCATCATTTTATCCCTGCCTATGTGTCCTGTCCCTTCGTGATATTTGCACAGTACGTGGTCCTCCATATCTTCAGGTACGTAGAAAAAAAGTCTGTTTTTCGTTTGATTTTGTGTTAATTATACCGTTTCTTCTTCTCGTCGAGTTTATGTTCTGATTTTTCTAATAATTTTTTTAGATTGCTTCATTTTATTTCCTGCTCTATGCCCCAATTCGTAATCATAATCGTGCAGTTCAAGTGCCCATCTGGCTATTCCTGGATTGAGGTCAACTCTGTTCAAAGCTAAAGTTAGTGAATGACAGTCTGTAATAATTTTGAAATGTTTGCCTTGCAGGTATGTTCTAAATCTACGCAATGCTTAAATGATTGCTAAAGTTTAAAGTTCGAAACTGTGGTACTTGCTTTCTGTATCTGTAGTTCGTTTAGAGAAATAAAACACCGGATGTTATTTTCCATCTTCTTTTTTCTGGAAGAACACAACGCCAAACGCTAAAGCGCTGGCGCCGCAATGGCGTTCCGTGTCACGTCTATGATCGTTGATTGCTAAAACTGGGGCTTGTATCAGATTTTCTTTAAGTGTCAAAAAGCTATTAATTTCTTATTCTTCAAATAGAAATGTTAAGTCTTTTTTTATCGCATCGTATAATGGCTTAGCAATTTCTGAAAAATTCTTTATAAATCTGCGGAACTATGAGCAAAGTCCTAAGAAACTTTGAATAGCTTGTGTCTTGTCTGGAGTTGGAAAATTGTTTACTGCTTCTATTCCTTTTTTGTCTGCTTCAATTTTTTTAAATAAAAAATCCTAAATATTTAATCTTTGATTGTAAGGATTCGCATTTGTCCATTCGTAATTCTAATTTGTTTTGTGTTAATCTCATAAAAACTTCTGCTAGTGTGTCTAAATGTTCGTTCATGTTTTTACTGGCGATCATTATATCGTTCATTTAAACTAACATTGTCCTAAAGGGGTGACGAACGATGTTTTACTTCAGTTTATTGACTAATTTAACTATCAGATCGTCGATGAGTGGTAGAGGGTAATTGTCCTTGTCAAGTAATTTATTTAGTTTCCTAAAATCTATGCACAAACTTGTGTCTCCAATTTTCATTTTCACTAAAACAATGGGTGAGGCATACTCCGAGTCACTGGGGCGTATAATACCGTTTCTTAAATAATCGCTTTGCAGATCCGAAGATGTGCCGGTGTGACTGGTCCACCACAGTTGGTATCGCATTCCTGTCCAGAAACATTATGTAAGAGTTAGCAGCTTCAAATGTTTTGCACTTTTCATTACAGTTGCCAGTGTTTCGTCATGACCAGTTTGAGCTCCAGAGGCGGCCTTCATACAATTTGCAACAGTTACACATGAACTCGCAATACCTAATTTGCTTCAACAAATGGTTGTTTTTTCCTTCTGATATTTTTTTGGAATGCAATTTTGCTCAAATGCATTCCAAACATCATTTAGAGTGCGCTGCTGTAGATCAACTTCTTGTTGTTGCTCAGCTTTATGCGTGATTCCAGCATTCCGCTCGTTGGACCATCGTTTAGGTACAAACTGTTGCAGATTTCCATTGCTTGTTGTCCAATCAACCAGAGAAATATTGCTATCCTCTTACGTTTACATTAAGAAAGTACGTTCCCATACTGTCCATTCCTTTGCCAAATTTGTACAATTAAACGGCTCCAGGAATCTGCTGTTTGATGCCATGATTTTGACGAAATATGAGTTTTACTTTGACAATATATATTAGGTGCGCAACTAAGTTCTCGCTGTTTTTTTGACGAAAATACAATTCTATTCTGAAAAAATGGTTACAAGTGAATCATTGAAAGTATTGCCCATCGCTGGCTACTACTTTTTCCCATCTTTCAGGTAGATCTCGTATACCGTCGCGGTAAAACTGTTCATCTTTTGAGGCTATCCACGAATCAAGCCATTTTTTGATGTCTTCATGTAAATGGAACTGCTGGTGAGCTAGACCATGTGCCATCGATCGGAACAGGTGATAATCGGACGGCGCAATATCTGGAGAATATGGCGAGTGGGGTAGGATTTCCCATTTAAGCGTTTCCAGGTATGTTTTAACGGGTTTGGCAACGTGAGGCCGAGCGTTGTCATGCTGTAGAATCACTTTTTCATGTCTCTCCGCGTATTGCGGCGCTTCTCACGCAATGCTCGGCTCAATCATATCAATTGAAGTCGATACCGATCCCCAGTGATGATTTCGTTTGGTTTTAATAATTCATAATAAATAACACCAACCTGATCCCACCAAATACATAGCATAACCTTCACAGCGTGAATATTCGGCCGAGGCGACGACGTAGAAGCATGACCGGGCAGTCCCCATGACTTTCTTTTCTTTGGATTGCTGTAATGAATCCATTTTTCATCACCCGTCACGATGCGATGAAGAAAACCCTTCCTTTTTTGCCGTTGGAGCATATGAAATTTGAAATATGAAATTGACTTTATGCAGTTCCAGTATTTTATAATGTATATGAAACACTGATCGATGGCGACTGATTTCTTTTCATTTAGCCGAATAAACTCGTGACACCATGTGAATTATTATATCTTTTTCAATGTTCACGTGTTTTACATTTTATGAATCAATAGCTTGCCTTAGTTATCGATAACGATAACGATAGTGGTGTTAGCAACCTGCTAGCAGGGTTCTTAATGATTATGGTTGTCATATTACAATATAAAAAAGCTAAAAGCCTAAAAGAATATCAAACAATTCTCATAACATCACCGACACAAAGGGGGTATTTTATTTGCCTGTTCGACTAGCTATGCCGCTCATCACAGCTGTTGTTAGTGATGGCTCGAGGGGATCCCCGAACTTACAATACATGCTAACTGCAAATAAACTGCCACTTAGGCTCACACACAAACCACAGTCAGTCCAAGACACTAAAATGCATTTAATATTGACATCATTCACAAATACAGCGGAGTTGGCCCTGCTGGCAGGAAATACCCGCATGCATGCGGGCAATCCATGTACGCTGACCATCAGTCACATAGGGTTCCTACTGCAGGGCAACCACGCTGCCCCGCGCACATCATCTCACCCAAATCGGACATATCTGCATAAGACCGCTGACAGTTCAACTGAAGAAGTTAGCTAGATACTTGAATGTCTAGCATTCGCCCGCGCAACTATTGCACTATAAACGATGGCTTTCCCTCAAAAGGGCAATTGCGACAATGTAGTGCATTACTGCACTGTGCAATGCGGTGACCAATTTGAACGCAGTGACGACAGACATCTTCCTTGACCCTGCACTCCGCTACCTTATGGTCGAAGGCACTCCGAAAGAAAACCATTTGACGTAGCAACGCCCGACCTCCAACAGGGTTTCCATGGCCACGCCAGCAGCCTCGAGGACGACGTTAACCGCAACGTCAGCATTCACACCCAGGGCTTACTTACCATGCGGACGCCTTTCTTAAAGGCCTCAAAGGAATGTGCCGTTGAGGTTCAACTCATATAAATCACCCATGAACTCGTCAGGAGTAATCTGAGAGTGAATGCCCTGAACCACGATTTTTGGCCCCAGTCTCTCATTCACACTCACCGTTAAGCCTACCTCCCCAAACTTCTTTTTGTCCACAATCTTCCTTTTCCCTCCAGCTGATGGATTGCGAATATTTGCACCACCATCGCGAAAAGGCACACCAAGCGTATGCCTTCCTTCTTCACTACCTTCGCGGTTTTGCCAGCAGTCTTGCTGGGCACAGCCAAGGACCAGATAGAAGATAGCTATAAGCAAAAAGGACTAGTAGACAGCACTACCGACTCGGGACCCCCTTGGCGGCGTGCACCTTCTCAGCCCGCGATTGGATGACCGACTGCGACCAATTGCTGCGAACTGCCTCCAAACGCCCCTTCAACCGTTCATATTCTGCGACCAGACTAAGCAATAGCTCTTTATACTGCTGGGTGTAATCCACCATGTTGAACAGCAATCCCCGTTGCACGCTCGTTAAGAGCACTATCAAAGCTCCTTAGATATAGCCTTCATTTGCTCATTAGCGTCCCTTTCCGCTTCAACTGCCGAGCGTTGCTTGCCGAACACGACGCAACAGACACCTCGACGGGAGGAATACCAGCACTCAGAGAACCAATCGGCTGAGGAACTGCAATCGCGCTCTCTGCTTTCACATCAATATTTCCGCGAAACACTAATGTCGCCCACGGAGCCAACGCTTCCACTCATTTCAGCCCTGCAAACAGCAATCTCCGAAGACGCCCTCTCAACACCCCTGCGTCTTACCTCGACATTCCTCGAAGTGTCAGAGGTGCGCGAATCATCGTCTGACGAAATACCGCACACCCCTTCAGGCCCTTCTCAGCCGGCTTCTTTTTCCGCAGCGGCATCACAGTGTAGGTATTCAAATCCAAAGATAAGAAACACACAGACACACACACACTCACGCAAGGCAATAAACCGAAAAAAGCAAACGTTTGTTGCACACGAACAAGAAACGTCCAAAACGTAAACAAAAAATTTCTGTTTACAGTTGCACTGATAACGACGAACGAAAAACTACTCGACACGTCTGCTTGCCACCAACTCTGGCAACGAACTGTGGGTAGATAGGGACAGAAGGAATCTCGTTAATCTATTCATGCGCGCCACTAATTAGATGAAGAGGCATTTGGCTTTTTTTTTAAACCAGAAGCCTTAAGCACCACCTGCCAGGTGAT
>JAWNMW010000199.1:0-20427 GCA_035043565.1 Drosophila robusta
GTGTAATTGAGTCATATGTATAACTAACACAATTATTTCCATTTAAAAAAAAAACAAATATAAAATAGAAAAAAAAATAATTTTTTTTAAAAAGCAGAAGAAAATTTCCTTTTGTTAGTATCAGTCTAACAGTAGTAAGACTATTGATATAACATTTTTAATTTTCACAAATTCAAAATCAATTTATAAAACTGGATCTCGGGATAATTACTAGCAATGCAATTTCAAAAACAGATTCCCCACTAATTATCAATAATGAGCAATCCATTATGTTGGACCATCAGTCAAAAGTTGCGGATTCAAACGCAAATGTTATAAATACAGTCGAGGTTTCACAACCCGACTTGAAGCTAACTATACTGATGATAATCATTGTCGTGCTATTGTGTGCTGACACTTTTACTAAGCTATATAAGATGCACAAGAGGTGCCTGAAAAAGAAATATACTAGTAGGGCAAATGACCTCGATATCATTTTAAAACAAAAAATATATGTATATATAAGGCTGAAAAAAACAAATAAACGCTTTATATACATCAACCGTGTTTAAAATTAACACTTTAGAAGTAATAGCAGAAGTTTTGTAAGAGACCCAAATTTTACGACCTAAATTTCAAGAATTGGTCTCAACATTTTAGAACTAGAATACAAATACATGGATACATTCGGTTTAAAATTTTCACCATTTATACATTGCACAAGAGCGCAAAAGGCAATCGTATTGACCACCATTGCCGGCGTTCAGGTTAGATCAGAACATTCCAAACTAGGCAGAATCATAGATTTTGTAGTATAAAAAAAAAACACAAGAAGAAATAAATGAATAATGAATAAAATTATTAAGTACATCGATTTCTATTAGGAATGGAAAGAAATATGTACAACATTTATTGAAATCAAAACCAAATTTGATAAATCTTATAAGTCACTAGCGCAAAACAGAGACATACAAGAGATTATTGTAAATAAACATGCTAAAATATTAGTAGAATGCTTTAATGAGCACGTATACTAATACATGACAATAAGAAAAAGTTAAACGCTAAAAACTGGTCATATATATCAAAGGTTTTAATCAGACTTCGATGAAACTCGATATCAATAAAAGGGAAATATAATTTGGATATAGAAATTCCAACAATTTTAAACACCCCTTTAACAATCGAAACAGGTGAAAAATCTGAATCGACAAACCAGCAAGACCTTGAATTGGCAGAGCAGGAAGAGATTGAGTCTGCAAGCAATTCAGATACAGATACAGAAGAAAAAGACTTAAATGATCTGACAATCCCAGCTGTTTTACCAGTAGCTGAATTTTCAGATCAAGATACAGATTCAGATTTAAATTCCAGCGTAATAGAACAAAAACCTATTACAATGGCAGACGAATCAGCTGCCCAAAGGGCATATATAAAAGAAATATCACATGCAATTCCAGAATTTGACGGAAAAAAAAACACCTGCAATGATTCAATGATTCAGACCTAAGTGCTGAGCATGCTGACATTTTCAATACCAAAGAAGCCATAGCAAACATGACAAGAATTTGTGAAAATGGAAAGCTCAAGACAATTCTTGAAGCAGGCTCATTCAAAACAATGAATGAAGCAATAGCCAAATACGTTTACTACAGCACTGAGATGACTGGTAGTATGAATTCCATTCTATTCACAAAAGGCGACAAAACTTTTAAAGTAATACCAACAGAGGCAATTACATAGGAAGGGAAACGCCTCATTTAGTAACAACTCCTATGGCCTTGGCTACCACCGTGGTGGCAACAACAACTACGGTGGTAACTACAATAATAATAACAGAGGTCGTAGAGGATTTAGAAGAAATAATCGTAATAACGGTAATTCCTACAACAACAATCCAAGATATGAAAATCATAGAAATTCGAATAGACGGGGAAACAATGTTAGGGTAACCTAAAATAATTCGGGAAACCAACAACCCCCTTTAGATACACAAAATTAAAAACCCCAAAAATTTATTCAGTAAATTTCAATCTTTATATTTTGTTTCATTTTTTAACGTAGAATCACGAAAGAAACTGATATGTTTACTAGAAACAGGTGCAGATATCTCAATTCTAAAAGAAAATTCCGATGTCTTTAATGACATCCAATTAAATAACACTATAGTCATTCAAGGTATAGGTCATAACGTCATAAAATCAAAAGGCCTTGCTCCAATGACAAATATATATTTCCTTACAATTTTTATATAGTTGATGCAAAGTTTGAAATACCGTGTGACGGAATAATAGGCATAGATTTCATCAAAGGTCTTAATTGCAAAATAGACTTAGAACCGTCCGAAGATTGGTTTATAATTAGACCAAACAATATAAACGACCACATTTATGTCCCAATAATATACAGTTCTGGTAACAATACAATACTTCTACCAGCAAGATCAGAAGTTGTCCGAAAAGTTAAACTAACTTCAAGTGAGGATAGTATACTAATTCCAAATCAGGAAATTGGTATTTACGTTGCAAACACAGTTGCAACACCAAAAAATACATTTGTCCGATTACTAAATACGACCAATAAAGACCAACTAATCAATATAAATAATCTAAACTTTGAACCACTTTCGAACTACGATATAGTTTAAACTAATTCGAAAATAGGGAAAAAACCGTAATAGACCAATTAAGTACAAATTTTCCAAATCAATTCAAACCGCAATTAGTGGAATGCACCAAGACTTGAAACCGAATCAATAACAACAAATAACTTTTATAAACAAAAATTGAGATTGAAGGATACTGAACCTATTCACATAAAAGAACTATCGAAGCCCGTATAGCCAGGTAGACGAAATTCAAAAACAAGTACGAAATTTGATTTACGACAAAATTGTCGAACCATCAATGTCTGAATACAACAGCCCCCTTTTACTCGTTCCAAAGAATGGACTTCCATGCTGAAAAGAAAAGAAATGGCGATTGGTAATTGACTATCGTCAAATTAACAAAAAACTCTTGTCAGATAAATTTCCACTCCCTAGAATTTTAGATCAACTAAGTCGAGCAAAGTACTTTTCATGCATTGACTTAATGTCAGGTTTTCATCAAATTGAACTCGAAGAAACTTCAAGAGATATAACGTCTTTTTCAACGGACAATGGCTCATATCGTTTTACACAATTACCTTTTGGTCTAAAAATAGCGCCAAATTTATTTCAGAAAATGATGACTATTGCATTCCTTGGACTTGAACTTTCCCAGGCATTCCTTTACATGGACGATTTAATAGTTATAGGTTGTTCCGAAAAATATATGCTCACAAATTTAACAGATATTTTTGACAAATGTAGGAAATACAATCTTAAATTGCAACTTCAAAAATGCTCATTTTTTATGCATGAGGTGACCTTCCTCGGTCAAAAATGTACAAATGAAGGAATCCTGCCAGATTACAAAAAATTCGATGTCATACAAAATTACCCAGTCCCATATGATGCGGACAGCGCTAGACGATTCGTTGTATTTTGCAACTACTATAGAAGATTTATTAATGTCAACAATGTCAACAAGCTTTCGATTATTTAAGAAAATATTTAATGAGCCCAACATTATTACAATACCCAGATTTCAGCGAAGAATTTTGCATAATAACTGAAGCAAGTAAACAAGCTTGTGGTGCGGTTTTAACTTAAAACCATAATGGACTCCAACTCCCAATAGCTTATGCATCACGTTCATTTACTAAGGGCGAAAGTAATAAAAGTACAACAGAACAAGAGCTAGCAGCAATACACTGGGCAATAACCCATTTCCGACCATATATATATGGCAAACCATTAACATATTTGTTTTCAATGATCAATCCTAGTTCAAAATTAACACGCATGCGGCTCGATTTAGAATAATATGACTTTACAATCGAGTATCTAAAGGGAAAAGACAATTACGTAGCAGATGCGTTATCAAGAATAACCATCGAGCAATTAAAAAACATTTCTTAGCAAATATTAAAAGTAACTACAAGAAATCAAAGTAAACAGAATAAATCCTGCGCAGGAATAGAATTCGAATTGCGGAAGCAAACGGACACTTCGAAGCCCAAAAAATATAACGTCATGAAGATGTTAAAAAAGTAGTGACCTTGCATATAAACATAACAAAATGTTTCTTTAAACATGGAAAGGGATTATTGCAAGAATTGAGGTTGATGATCTTTATACCAATGGAGTTTTTGATTTAGATTACTTTTTCCAAAGGATTGAAACAAAAGCCGGTATACATAGTATCAAGCAACTTGAAATGGCATCGTGCGAGGAAATCTTTTAGTATGTTTCAATAGATTTATTTAAAGAAATGGGCAATAAAACATTGAAAAATTTAAAAGTAGCGCTACTTTAGCCGGTGACCACATTAAATAATAAGAATAAAAAAGAAATCGAAGAAATACTGTCTACATATCATGATAATCCAATTCAACGAGGGCATACAGGCATAACGAAAACCATAACTAAGATAAAACGCTATTATTATTGGAAAAATATGACGCGTGATATCACAAGTTATTTGAAAAAATGTCCGAAATGTCAAAAATCAAAAGTGTCAACGCACACCAAAACTCCTTTAACACTTACAGAAAGACCATTAATAGCTTTTGATAGAGTAATAGTAGACACGATCGGCCCACTATTAAAATCAGAGCAAGGCAATGAATATGCAGTTACATTGATATGTGACCTAACAAAATATCTTGTTGCCATACCTATTACAAACAAAAGTGCAAAAATTGTAGCTAAAGGTATATTTGAAGATTTTATTCTGAAGTTCGGTCTAATGAAGACGTTTATTACGGACATGGGTACAGAATATAAAAATTCAGTTATAGAAGATGTATGTAAGTACCTTGGTATCAAAAACATAACTTCCACGGCACACCACCACCAGACTTTAGGAACTGTGGAACGAAGTCACAGAACATTAAACGAATACATTCTTTCTTATATATCAGTTGATAAAAGTGATTGGGATGCTTGGTTACAATACTTCTAATATTGTTTTAATACAACCCCATCCACATCGCACTACTACTGTCTCTACGAATTAATTTTATGTAAGAACCCTAATATTAACAAGGCTTTTAATAGTGCAAATGATTACATTAAGCCTTTATATAATATAGGCGATTACGCTAAGGATTCAAAATATAGGTTAGAGTTAGCATATAAAAGAGCTATAATAATGCTTGAACAGAACAAGCAGAAAAATAAACCTATATATGATAAGAAAGTAAAAGACATAAAAATAAAAATAGGAGATAAAGTTTTATTAAGAAATGAAACAGGGCATAAGCTAGATTTTAAATACATAGGACCATATAAAGTAGATAAGATAGAAGGTAATGATAATATCATAATATCAGATACTAAAAACAAAAACAAAAAGTAAATGAGGATAGACTAAAAACTTTTATTTCATAGTCAGTACATGATTAAGTAGGGCCATACATAAGTAATGATTAGCATTGGTATAAAAGTAAAGCTTCAAAACACAAAAAAAATTATAAATATATCATGAAAGAACATACAAAAATGTATATCATTAAAACATTTATTAAAAAATGTATAATATTACATTAGATTTACTGATAAAATAACTTCACTATATTACGTTATTTTTCATAAGGAGGGAGATGCAGTATACTGTAGTAAACGTACATATCGAATATACACTGTACCCAGTGTCTTTTTAAATATTAAATACATTGTAGCACTTGGCTGCAATATTTACGTAAACCAAAGTCCCCAGCATAATTCAAGTGCAAATGTAATAAGATCGCACAAGTATGCAATGGGCAGTAGAAGTACCGAGTCGACATGTAATAGCACGCGCGACCGTCCCTTCTTTATGTATGTATATAACATACTCCCTCGCGCTCGTGCTACTATTAGCGCCGAGCATATAAGTAATACATAATGCGCTAACGTCGCTGCCGCCGTTTACTGGCAGCAATTGCACAGCACTCATGGAAATACATGGACGTATGGACGTAATAACTCAACAACAAAACCAGCACACATATCGTTTATTACAGCATTGTAGGTAGTTATCTGGGGGCGTAACTCGAACGCAGCGATACATCTTGCCAATGTCTCCAGTAAGGGCAACAGAAAACATACGAAATCGCATCAAAATATTAAACAGCTTCGGTTATATAACAGGCCCGGCCCAGCCATCAACACTTCATTTAGCGAACATCCTGGCCACAGCTGAACCATCAAACACGACCCGAAGCTTGGTACTCGTGCTTTCTTCTTTTAGCACGCAATGATGAGGAGAAAATATTTCCAGAGACGCAGAGAATCTGGAGGGACGAGAGTCATTTGGCCGGAACAAATGCGGAATACTGGGATTTAAGGCGAGGATGATGCTGCAACTTCTTCTCTAGCGATATAAATTTGCGAAATGCTTGTTGATAGTTTTCACCCAATTCATCCAGACTGCGTTTAAGAGGCAACCGCACGGAGTATTCTTCTGTTGGCAATCTCTGAAAATTCTTAACAAATTGGTCCTCGCAGTCAAGCTCTTCCTTTGTTGCCTTCCCAAAATTGTCAGTTCAACTCATCAGCTAGGCTATCAGAATTGGTTTGGGCATTAGGGTTTGGGCATTAGATGATGCACGATTGCCCATAAGAGAAGTACCGGTTTGCCGAGCGCTGTCACCTGCAACTATCCATCCATGATGTGTCTTTTGTAGGACAGGCAATCCCGGTAGAAGCTTGATTTGTCCGACACACATTAGTTCGTAGAACGCTCCAGCTCCAATTAACATGACAACTCGCTGTGGCTTGTAAAACAAAGGATCAGCTAGGAGAATATTTCCAGGTACATTCCACTGAGAGACGGTCAACACTTGGCTGGCTATAAGCTATAGCGGGTGCTACAAGTGCTGCGATAACTGCCGAATAACCTGAAGTTCGGGATTGTACGTTGACTGTAACAGTACAACCGTCAGTAGCGAAAGGAATATTTCCAAGACCAGCAACTGCTGCTAAGGAATTAATTTTCTTCAATTGGAGCTGCTGAGCGAATCGAGACGTAATTAAATTCAGCTGTGATCCACTATCCAACACTGCACGACATGGAATTAACGTGCCAGCGCGTTTCTTTATCAGAATAATAGCAGAGGCCAGGACCACAACATCGCTGCTGAGATTTTTGACAACAAGAAAAGTAGAAGCAGGAGCTGGAGAAGCTGAGGCTGGAGTGCAAGTTTGAGCAATTGAGGGCGAAAAATCCAAATGCAACAATGTATGGTGTTTGGATCTACATGTGCGACAAGTTCCAGAATTACAGTTTCGTAAAATATGTCTTTTTTCAAAACAGTTGAAGCATAGATACAACGTTTTTGATTCTTTAAGACGCAAGTCTGGAGACAAACTGCCAAATCTGGGGCATTGCCATTTACAATGTTCTGTGCTCTCATAAAATACACAAACAACGACCCTCGGGTTAGTATCAACAAGCGATGTTTGACTGGGGTTAATCTTTATGTTCCTGTCCAACTGAGAGCTCGGCGTATACGTATAGTATAATCCACACTCTCCAGTGTTCTGCATTGCTGCTCCAAAAATGTGCCAATGTGATGCCTCCAGCAATTTGGTCTTTGTTGTCCAAACTGGTAAGAGCACAAATATGGGCATTGAACTTATCCGATAGTTCGCGAAGCATACCAGCATAGCCATTGGCTACTTCCTTGAGCCGCAGCAATTCAACAATATGTGCCTGAAATACTAAGCGACGGTTATCAAATTGTTTTAGTAATAAATCTAATGAAATAGAATAATTAGCCTCTGATATTTCGAACGAACGAATAGTATCCAGCGCAGAATCCTTTAAACACATCTGCAAATGCTGCAATTTTTAACTTTTTGTTAGTTCGATTACAGTTGTGAACATGGAAACGGAATCTGCCCACTCCGTATAACCACCAGAAAACGTCGGCAATTTGATTGGCGGTAACGCCGGCAACGCTCTGGATCTAGTCACGGCCGCAGGAGGAGGATCATTTAAAAGTGTAGAACAAGAAGGCAACGCTGTACTACGCTTGGCGATTAGAACCCGAACCGATGGTTCCAAAGTGACTGCAAGTTCATTGAATGCATCTCGCAGCTCACTGTCGATTTCGTCAAAATCCAATTCCTCCAAATTATTATTATGAGCCTTTTCAAATGCAGATTCCATCTTTTCAATCCATTTAAGCAGCGCCGACAACGAAATCTCATCGATGTTGGCACGTGGTTTTTGTTTGAGGTTGGTTTGTAATGCCTACAACCGCTTATAAGAAGACGCCACCTTGCGCTTTAAAAAAGACACCCTGTTTGTAGGCTGGGCGACCGAACTCGAACTTTCCATGAAAATAAAAAAAATTAACAGAGTGCGGGAAAATAGTTCGATATATATATATATATATATATATATATATATATATATATAGTTCGCCGACCGACTGTCACTGTCTTGACAGCGCGTGCGTAACAGTTACCCGAACACAATGATACAAGCAGAATGCAAGAATAGCGAGAGCCAATGAGTCTCTGTATATACAGTCGTCGGCATAAATATTTTGACAAAGAGATTACCATGCGTTTCGGTTAATAACTTTTATAATGAAGCACTTAAAAAAGAAATTTAAAATAAATATGGTGTAACGAATGAGTTAATTTATTTTCAAAATGTATAAAAAAAATATTATATGAGGTATATTAATAACAAAAACAAAAATAATTTTTCAGAAATGTATGGTGGCATAAAAGTATTTTTACATGTTGTTTAAGATTAAAAAAAATTATGAATGCACAATGTTTTTAGATAATTTTACTTATTATTAATAAAAAATATAACCTCCCTTAGCACTTATAACTTGTTGCAGTCTTCGGGGAACAGAATCAACCAAAGTTCGCATATAGGCCAATGAAATATCCTTCCAGAGTGTTTCTACCTCTGATATTGTTTCCTCACGCGTCCTTGATAGATTTGGACATCGTTTTTGCTTTAAATAAGCCCATCATATATTTTCTATAATATTTAAATCGGGGCTTTGTGGTGGCCAATCCAGCGTATTAACACCAACTTCACTTAAAAATTCGGTAACTAAATTCGCCTTGTGGCACGGCGCGTTATCACTGCTGGTATATAAAGTTTTCTCCGATCAAATTTTTTTTCCCCAGAAGGGAAAGCGTAAGCCTTTAAAATATGTAAATATTTATTTTTATTCAATGTTCCATCGATGGGAACAAAGTTTCCAACCCCATTATATGCAACATATTCCCAAAACATTACGGTTCCACCTCCGCGGCTTACTCTCTCACAAACGGGGACTCTTTTTTTATGTGCTGTTCTTGGCATTCTTACAGAACACTTTTTTTAGAGCAGTGGTAATTAAAAGAACTTTCGTCAGTCCACAAAACACTATGCCAAAAAGGATGGAGGCTTGCCTACATATTTTGAGGCAAATTCAAGGCGTTTGATTTTATTTCTCATGGTTATTTGAGGAATAACTCTGGCTATGTAAGTGCCGTAATCAGCTTCCTTTAATCGTCTGCGAATTGTTCTTTTACTACTTATGTTAATGTTGAAGTAATTAGAAAGCTCCTTGGCAACAGTTTTAGGATTTTCTAAAGGATTATTCTTAAATTTCCTTAGAATCAAACGATCGTTCTGACCTGTTGTCTTACGCGGTCTGCCACAACGCGCCAAGTTTTGTGTGGTGTGGTTTTTTTATAGTTAATAATTTGATAATACACAGTTTGGCGAGGTAATTTGTATAATTTACTGATATTTTCTACAGAAATACCAGAGTTATACTTCGCCACCATATCATGTTTCACAAAGTCGCTTAATTCATTTGTTTTACCCATAGCTAAGCAAATCTATGAAGCAAATTGGTTCTTATCAGCACTTTGAATCAGTAGACAATATTAATAGATGCGTAAGCTAAGCTTGAAGATCCGATGGTAGTTTAACGCCAACTGAATAGAGCAAATGTCAAAATACTTTTGTCCACCTGCTTTCAAGCTTGCGAAAGATAAGAATGCGTAAAACCAGAAAACGCATAAAGGAATTAAAAAATACTTTGCATCTTCCTTTTTGCATAAATGTATCACTTTTCAGTAGCTTTTCAGTAGATAATGAAACCGTTACATTTTACAATTATTTCAAGAAAAAGAAAAAACATAAAGCGCATAGTTTTGTCAAAATATTTATGCCGACGACTGTATGTATGTATGTTTATGTGCAGTCTCCGCTACTGCAGTTTACCCTACGACACCTGCTTGTATATAAACACGTTTTGTTGCCGCCTAAACAGAATAATTAACCGATCGAATAATTTTTAGTTATTTTATGCAAAAAAAAAAGAATAAAATCACGTCGTTAGCGCTTTTCAAAACGAGAAATAATATTTACATGCACTTTGAAGTTGCAAAAATAAATGTTTGAGCATCGATAGCTATATGTAATCTGCAAAAGCTTTAATGCTTTGTAATTATAGCGAACAAAATTTCTATAAATTACACTTTGCGATTTTAAGCGACACTTGAGAATAATGGCTGAAACGATCGAGCTTCTTAATACAGCGAAAATGTTTTTATTGCGTGCGAAACAAAGAGCGACACGATAATAAAATGCAGCGTCGCTGATATTGATGCGCTAGCCGCGCTGAGAACATTTGATAAGAGTTGATAAATTGAGCAACCATGGGCAAACAATTGAGTGCAATGCGAGAAGCGCTGGATAGGTAACAGCTGGTAGCTTATGTTGTGCTATACGAGAAGCATAGGCGGCGAAATGCCGATATAGGGTGTTTGCCTGCCTCGCGGGGACAGAGTTACAAAAATTAGACAAAAACAAAATAAAGATTTTATGTAACATCTGCTGAGCCGAACAAAGTCTAATGTTCTGAACTATAGAGGTATTTCTAAGTTGTCTGCTATTCCGAAGCTGTTTCAGAAGTTGAGAGCTCTTCAACTATAACATCTTTGTAGATCCATAATTTCACCCTGCCAGCACGGGTTTATGAAATATAGATCTACTACCACTAACTTTTTGGCATTTACGTCTTTTGTTATTAAAGGATTCCAAAATGAAATGCACACAGATGTTGCCCCCACCTGTTTTCCAGTAGCGCGTTTGACTCTGTTAATCTTTCGCATTTATTTATTGGATGTCTAACTATTTATCTTCAAGAACCCAAAAAAATTTGCTTTAGAGCACTTGTCTCCAAACAGCTACTTTTGGAGTACCACAAGAAAGTCACCTGGGTCCGTTATTATTTACTTTATTTATAAACGACCTTCCTTCTGTAATAAACCACGCTCGGGTGCTGATGTACGCCAATGACGTAGAACTTTTCCTTTTCCTCTACTAATTTTATATCTGGCCAAAGTTTGCAATCCGACCTTGACAATTTTCAAACCTGGTGTCAAGTAAATTTATTAAATCTTAATTACAGTAAGTGTAAATTAATGTCTTTTTATAATAATTCTTTTTTTAATAATTATTTTTTGAATGGTAAACCTCTTGATCGTATTGAGTCCGTTAATAAATTGGATATTCTTCTTGATTCCAAGCCTAAGTTTAACAAGAATATTTCTACTGCTGCTAATCGAGTTTTGGAGTCCTGGAATTCATAATGCGCTGGTCGAAAGAATTTGACGATCCCTACGTTACTAAAACTCTATATAAAACAAGGTTCATCAAGATAGAATTGAATCCATGCAAAAACAATTAATGCTTTTTGCTCCCGGGATCTTAATCCTAATCCCGGAATCCTAATTCTCTTACTAGACTGTTACTAATAAGTCTGCCATCTCTTTCTGCTCGTAGAACCATGCTTGGTGTAATCTTCTTACACATACTAATCAATGGCGAAATTGCTTCTACCGAATTAATCAGCCAAATTAGTTTTGCGGTTCCGAGCAGAAGTACGAGGAATTTTTCACTGCTTTTCCTTCAAATATGTCATAGTAACTATGCCCATTTCGTATATTATGTTCTAGTTAGAATAATCTTTTTTATGTTAGAAATAAAACATTAGTCCTTTGTCGTCTGTCCACCTGTTCGTGATCTTGGTCACCGCACGTTCCTGGGCGTGGCCCTACGTCCAATAGAAAAGAAAAAAAATTGGAACTCGCGCCTGTTACATTTCGGATGTAGAATAAGCATTTAATAATTAAAATCACTCTGAAAGGTGGTGCGAGTTCATTTTACAAGTCTGCCTGTCCGCATATAGTGTGTCCCCTTAACGAATCACAAAATAAGTCGCTTGTGCTACAACGGCATTTGGAGATTCACGTATTGTGCAATCACCTCATTTTCGTCTTTCCAAGGGAAATATAATATAACTTACTCCTTAAAGTAAGTAGTCCTTTCAGTATTAATATTAAATCTCCTATATCTAATTATGCAAGGAGAAAGCTTCTTCTTTATTAAGTCAGTACCGTCGCGAAGTGCGTATACTAATATTTGAGAAGGCCTTGGTGTTTCTATATGATCAGCATCATCAATAATTAACGAGTTCTACTATGTCTTTTGCTAAAACTATAAGAAGCTGCAAAATCGGCGAGACATATATTTTCTTATGAAGAATACCAAATCAAAAAATCTTTGTGCTCTAACCTCTTTCCCACATGAATGCCCATGGTTATGCGTTTGGGACTCCAAATATGGAGCTACTTCTGGGTTACTTATTCCAGTTGTGATAAACTGATCAATAAAGACTTTACAAGGGGAATGCTTGACTCATCAGAAAAATTATGCTTTGGGGCACCGAAAACACCACCTTCATTTTTCATTAGCCTAAATCGAAAATCATAATACCTAGCGCAAGTTACTGGATCTCCTCTAATGAGACGGGCCTTTTCATTAAAATGCAATACTGATGCTGTTTCTTCAGAAATGTCTACGCTATCAACATCCGAAAACATAGTTTCTGCTGCCGAGAAGGTTAAAAAAAATGTCAGAAGACCGAATTGCCTAATCATGGCCGTAACCTTCTTTTTTCCGCTTCTCAGGGAGCAGAAGACCTTTTAAAACCCAATAGCCGTCATAGTGGCGTATTAAATTGTTTATATGTTCTTCATTGAGAGCGTTAGCCGCTGAAATGCCTTGAGTGGCGCTGTGCTTACGTAAGCAAATGGAAATGATATTCCTTATATTAATCATTTCCAACTTCTTATAGTTAAGAAATAATTTATCAGGTCAACAACCTATTCTATCAATATTTCTAAATTCTGAACAAACTATAGTTGTAAAACTCTGAACATTTGCTTTTAATTTCAGTAAAGATAGTTGGGAAGGCCAGCTCCTCTGAATCACAATCTTCGATCATATCCAAAGGCCGCTGACCCCCTTCAGAAGCTATAACTATTCTTTGTATGCTTTCTATATGAACATTTTCTAAAAGTGTTTCATGGATTAATAATTTCTGTTTCAATATTATTTTGCCCATTAATGGAGACTTGAGCAGATCTTTCTTCGTCTGTATCATCAGGTTCATCAACTTTGTCACCCACTGTTCGTTAATAGTTATTAAGTGCTTCCCGTAAAGTTCGGTATTGACTAAAAATCGAATTGCATCAGCTAGTTTGGAGGGCGAATGGTTTTAGCCATGAAATCATGATTATATTTCATCCTACGCTTGGGATGAATTTGAACTAAATCGGCAACATTAAACGCCCTCGGAAGAGACCCAACTACATTAATCACAGGAATAAGTACATTGACCACTGCTCCTTTAATTGCATTCTGGCAGCCATATCCTAAGAACTTAACAATCATGAAAGGAAGGCGTGGGGCAACAAGCCGTTCTTCTAAAAGCGTTAAGCCTTTCAAACAATCCGGAAGATCGAGAAAATCTGGGCCATTTGTAATAGAAGCCTTTGGTTGTTTTTTCTAATTTAATGCGGCGACTACATGTTTTGCATAATATATACTTGTCGGCGCATACTGAGTGTGTATGGTTATGAGTGTGCGTGTGTGATTGTATGGGTATCTTTTTCGGGTATTTCTCCGGAATGGTAATTTCACCATTAGGTAATGTTGCATCAGTCTCTAATTATGTTGTAATTGGTTATCTGCATTTTGTTGCTTTGAGAAAACCGTTTTAGCGACACCACGCTTTCGCCGAGTTTGGTTCAGTGGTTGACACAAGAAATAAGTGTGCAACGCTAGGCAGTTGCGTTTCGAGCTTCTGAGCGACCGAAACTCGCTGCACTAAAGCAATGGCAGAAAGTAATAACAGTGTTCTAACATTATAAGAGGGATCTGGCTCGCTACCTAATAACTCAGATGGGCAACGCAGAATTTTAATGGAAATGCAAAATAAAAATTTGATCGAACTTGTTAAAGTTATACAATCAACGGCATCCAAAGCAACAAATAAAAAACACGGTGGTGCTACCTAAATTCCACGCAGATCTTGTTGGCGCCACCGCATCGGCGTGGTGCTCTATAGTAAATATTTTTTTGGCGAAAAATACCAAAAAAGGCAGCGCGTTGGTAATGGCTATAAGTGCAGCGATAGAAGGTAGTGCGTCGCAGTGGTTTGCTCAAATATGTTATTCTAAAATAACTTGGGCCGAATTAAGGGAAGTTTTCGTTTAGCGTTTTGCCAGTGTAGAAACACCAGCATCTATGTTTCTGGCAATGTTAGCAAGTTTTGCGACCGACGTGAATGTTTTTCCAATCATGCTAGTCACATGATGACGTCACTTTTCACGAAATGGCGTTACATGGATGTGGAGGAAATTGCAGTTTCTGTGACGCTTGCTAAGTTGGCTCATGTTGATACATTTACATTCAAAGAAAGAAAGAAAACTCTACAAGAAGAAATATCTCCATTTGACATAAAGCGTCCCCTGTCCCTGTCCCCTGGATTCAATGTCATAATACCACCAGGAAAATTCGAAATTGTCAGGTCAAAAGCCGTAAACTATTGTTGAAATGATGAGTAATTTTACGAGTTGAATACACCTAAGTCTGTTTTTACACGGTAGATTGGTTCCAGAAGAAGCCGTGTAAAAAAAACCGTGTAAAAAAAGACATTGATCGTATACAAAAATGGGTGATTTGTTCCTAATCTCTAAAAGCTATTAAAATTAGTGAAAAACAAGAATTTTTAAGAACAAGAATTCATGTTTATTTTATTAAATCAAATATATAATGCTTATTTTCACAAGCATAGTAATTAATGATAAAAAAGATATGCACTCTAATCTTAAAAGTACATAATATAAATTAAATGTATGGCAAGTTCAGGAACTAAACAACTATGTTGTGAACGAAAAGAATAGGTTATTCAATTTTTAAGGTAAAAAATAAAATAAAATAAAATAAGTGATAATCATAAATACAGCAACATAAATTTAATTGCTGTCGTCATCAGTTATTCGCATTCGCTTGCTTCGAACGCGTATACATTCACTATCATCGCTGGAATAATTTTGAACTCAGACTTTCAGACTTTTTTCTTTCATAAATACTTTTTTGTGATATGAACATACTTCGCAAAAATTAAATTTGACAAAAAAATTTTAAGTACATAAAATTTCAAATCGTGCTAAATGGAATAAAATCGTGTAAAAAAATTAAAAATATTCAATTTTCAAACCGTGTTATATCAAAACCGTGTAAAAAAAGACCGTGTAAAAACAGACTTAGGTGTACTGATCTTTTTGGAGAAAATAGAGATAAATTAAAAAGTTTATTGGGAAAAATCTCAAAGTCTTTTATTAAGGGATTTCATTCATCTAGCGTTAGTTCGGGTGAAATGAAAATTACATTAGTAGACTGAACTATTGGAATGTAAGGTCCTAAAACCAAGTTGCTTAGCATATGCAAGCCCCATTTGTGTGTTGATTACCGTGAATTAAATTCTAATACACTCTCAGATAAATACCCCTTGCTCCTTATATCAGACCAGATAGCCAGACTTCATGGAGCGAAATATTTCACATGTTTAGACATTGCAAATTACCAAATCCCCTTGCACGATAATTTGGTAGAGCGTACAGCTTTTGTCACCCAAGAGGGACAATATGAATTTTTGGCAATGCCGTCTGGGCTCAAAAATGCGCCTTCAGTTTTTCAGCGTACAGTGATGCAATCACTCGGAGACCTTGCAAATACATTTGTGGTCGTTTATATGGATGACGTAATGCTGGCTACTGGAACGAAAAGTGAAGCTTTGGAAAGGTTATAGATTACTCTTGATTGTCTCATGAAAGCTGGATTTTCATTCAATATAAAAAAGTGTTCTTTTCTTAAGTCAACAGTGCAATATTTGGGATACGAAGTGAGTGCAGGTGAAATTCGTTCGACTTCGCTTAAAAGTGCAGGTGGTAAGGCAGTTATCACCTCCTCAGTCGGTCTTTGCTTTACGACAATTTATTAGATTAGCCGTTATATCTTTTGACTTCAGAAAAGAATGAATTTATTTGGAAGTCAGATCATGAACAAATAAGACAAAAAGTTGTTTCAATCCTTACACAGAAGCCAGTATTAGTAGTTTTTGACCCGCAGCATCCAATCGCGTTGCATACCGATGCAAGGTATCGTGGATACGGTGCCATTTTATTACACAAAATCAACAACAAGTCTCCGTTGAATATATTAATAAGGCTGATTCAGCTGCTGAGTCACGGTACTATTCTGATGAATTGGAGACTCTTGCTGTTGTTTTGTCTATAAAACATTTTCGCCATTAGTTATTGGGTACAAATTTTGTTGTCTTTACTGACTGTAACTCACTTAAAGCATGAATAACTAAACATGACCTAGCTACCAGGGTACAAAAATGGTGGACTTATTTACAGTCGTTTACATTTGACTAACAATATAGAGAATGTAAACGAATGGCTCATGTTGACTTCTTTTCAAGAAGAGATCTGCTTTCAGCTGATTTGATTGCTACAACTTGCAAAACGAGTTAATTAGACAAAAATATCTAGCAATTGGCTTTTGGCTGAACAGCGCCAAGACTCCGAAATATTTAATATTGTAAATAAATTGAAAGACTCTTACCGCGGACTTTGCAAAAACTTACGAGATGAGGGCAGGAATACTACTACTACAGAAATTCAGCGAAATGGTAGAACTCAATCTTTATCGAGTATTTAGATGGTCCGTAAGAACAAAATTCATGAATCAAAAATGCACTTAGGATGGGAGAAGACATTAAATAAGGCGTATGACTATTACTGGATTGATAACATGTCTAAGTGTATTAGAAAGTTTGTTGAAAATTGCATAACTTGCAAAATGTCAAAGTCTTCTTCTGGCAAAATTCAAGCTAGTCTCCATCCAATACGAAAAGTAAACCTTGGCACACTATTCGCATCGACATATCTGGAAATTTGAGTGGCAAGTCTGATCAAAAAGAGTATATCATCGTCCAAGTAGACTCCTTTACCAAATTTTTTATCTAACTCACACGTTCAAAATTGCATATATGCTGTGACGTCGGCTATATCTTTGTTTGGAGTATCAAATCGCATAATAGCAGATTGGGGTAGGTGTTTTGCCAGCAGTAGATTTAGAGAGTTTTTTCACAACAGAAAATAAATTTTCATTTGATTGCGTCCGGTGCAAGTAGAGGTAATGGGCAAGTTGAAAACACTATGAGCACTTTAAAAAACTTATTAACTGCAGTCGACACTAGCAGCCGGTCTTGGCAAGATGCATTAGGAGAGATCCAGTTAACCTTAAACTGTACGGTTAGTCGAATGGCAAAGGCATAACCCTTAGAATTATTTATTGGCAAAGTTGCTCGCCCGTTGGGGTTGTTTCCACCCTGTGATATGGTACATGAGATTGATTTGGCAGAGGTAAGAGCGCAAGCAGTTCAAAATATTTCAGCTGTAGCAACATATAACAAGGCGCAACTTGATTAAAACAAAGCTAAAGTTGTTTGCAACAAAGGTGTAGATTTGTGTTGTAAAAAAATGATGACATAAGAAAAATGCCAGATGGGCACGTACCAGCTGAATTTGAAAGTTGTGATAAGGACTTGAATGAAATGGTTGAATGGTTGAATGAGAAACTGTTGAAAGAGACATTAATGAAATGATTGAAAGAGAAATTGTTGGGAGAGACAGTAATGAAATGATTGAAATTAAAACTGTTGATAGAGACAATATAGATGCCTGAAGGGCTGATAATGAAACTTGTAATAATAATGTAAGCAGAAGTGCAAAACAATTATTTTGGTCATAGCGTAAGGCGCATTAGATATTATAATATGAAACCTGTAGGCTTAATGATAATGTAAAAATAAATTGTGTTAAAGGAAAAGAAGTTTACATTAGTTTAAGAGTGAAACTGAAATTTGAAGACTTTATTTGTTAATGGAATGAATTACAAAATAGTCGTTTAAATAAAATTATAAGAAAGGCAGTTAAGACGATAAGAAATTTAAGTTATGTTCGACTAAGTTTTATAATTTGTTAATTATATGATCTATATAGCAAAGCATTTTTTGTAATGTTGCACGAGGTCGTGTAATGGTCAGGATGGCCGTGTCGGCGCATACTGAGTGTGTATGGTTGTAAGTGTGCGTGTGTGAATGCATGGGTATTCTTTTTGGGTATTTCACCGGAATGGTAATTTCATCATTATGGTAATGTTTCATCAGCCTCTAATTATGTTGTGATTGGTTGTCTGCATTTTGTTGTTTTGAGAAGAACCGTTTTAGCGGGGCGGCAGCGTGGTGTCGCTGTCGCCGAGTATGGTTCTGTGGTAGGCGCAAAGAATAAGTGTGCGACGCAAGGCAGTTGCGTTTAGAACTTCTGTGCGACAGAAACACGCTGCGCTAAAGCAATGGAAGAAAGTAATAACAGTGTTCCAACATACTTATTTTCTATAGAAGGAAATGTAGGGGATAGATATAAAATATCTGAACAAATATTAGCATAATAATAATTAATAATGCTTTCAATTACCTCAAGAAAACCACAAACCTTTGCAAGAAACACAAATCTGTTCTGGTAACGACGTACTAGTCCCTCTATAGTGATGACGAGGTGGCAATGCTGCGACGAGAAGAGGAAGAGTTGATATCGAGTAACAACGAACGACGGACGTGCCAATCAACGGTGCCCTTGGAATACGACGAAACTTACGACGCATATCTCAAGTTAAAACTTTATTCAAATATCAAACCAAACTCTGTCATATTATCTAACAATAAACCATATAATAACTATATAATAAAACTATCCGGAACTTGTTATTTATCTATAACCCCAGTCCCAAATACTATGGGGGCTCACCCGAAGAAAGAGGCGCTCAACTTAAAAAAAAGACGCTCACATATTTTGGAGGCTCAACCGAAGGAAAAGACGCTCACATATTTTGGAGGCTGAACCGAAGAAAAGAGAGACACATATTTTGGGGCGACGAAAAAGAGTTATGAAATTCTAATTTTTGCTGAAAACAACGCGCCACTAATATATACAAGCGATCTGTTCACAGACTGGACACTTTTAAGAGTGGAGAGCCACGCACATACATATAAACGGCAAATAAGTATTCAAAGTGAAGAGCCACACACATAAATGGCAAAAAAAAAAGAAGCGAAAAGTAACCGAATTTGACGTGCCAAAATGATTTTACCGCTATAAGGAGAATGGTGCATAAAGAAAAAGAGATAAAATAGATAAAATAGCTTGAAACTTTTGCTTTTAACGAAACCCATGAGGAATATTCTGGAAAAGTTGACTACATTGCTGACTATATGTCCGACAGTGACCTTGCAATTGTTTGCAACGTATTGCATCTGCCGCATAATCGCAGTGATTTAATGAAGCACATTTTAACAATTTGAGAAAAAATATATTGAATGAAGCTGATTTTAACGCAGGCACTGATGAAGACGGTGAAGCCGAAGACTACTCGGCAAACAACGAAGACAATAACGACGATGAAAATAAGTTAGATTGTTGAAAGCAACAAAAGTAAGAGCCGAAATAAAAACCGCTGTTCACTCTCAGACGTTCCAAGGTTCCCGCTAAACTTTCATGACATCGAAGACTCAATGCGATCATTTAGTGGGGATGATTCACTATCGATCGAAGTACGGAGTGTGAGTTTGAAGAAATGGCAGCTATAATGTTTTGGAGGGAGCTACAGAAATTCGTGTTTGCAAAAAGATCGTTTAAAAGGGTTAGCAAAAATCTTTATTATGAGTGAGCGGGATATTTCAAGCTGGCAAAAATTGAACAAATTTAAATCAACAACAAATAGTGCACAATTATATAAAATTATGGCAGACAGAAAAATAAAAAAAATGTGAGAGCTTGCAAGAATATTTATTGCAAATGAAAGAAATGAACTTGCGCGGAAATATCGAAAACTGTACTTTGATTCAATAAGTGATTGACGGCATCGATGATAC
>JAWNMW010000201.1:0-21350 GCA_035043565.1 Drosophila robusta
GTGGTTTGGTTAGCGGCGGCGATGGCGGTAGGTCCGTTGGTGGAGGCGGTGGGGTTAGCGGCGGCGATGGTGGTAGGTCCGTTGGCCCGGTAAACTACGTTATTAAAGTAGTTGGGGTGGCGTTGCGATCCATGTTGTTGTTGTTATTTATATTGATGTAGTTGCCCAAGGCAAAAATTTGTTTTCAACGCACACACAAAGAATTTGTTTAAATTACAAATATTTTTTTTGAATAACAAATAAATTTGTTTAACTTTACAAGGATTTTTCGAACACAAAGATTTTGTTTAAATACACAAAAAAATTGTTAAAATACACGAGGATTTGGTATTGAGGTTTTAAAAGCGCGATAGTACATAGACTTGTGGTACTGGCTCAATGAATGTAAGGAGCCTTTATAAACTAGGGATTGCTGTTTTAATGTCACATTTACTTATAGAATACTAATCACAGGCTCAAACAGGTTTGAGAGGGCATAGGGTAGAGGGCATAGGGCATAGGGCATAGGGCACGATCTGGTACACCTGCCGTATAGTGTGTGTACTATGCACGCTCAAAGTCATAAAACAACCAAAACAATGTAACGAAGAAAGGAGACACACTAGAAATCACTGAGCCTGTTATTAAAAATTGACACGTAAACCATAAAACTAGAATAATTATAAGAAAACAAATCCAGAAGCCCATCCATACATTACCTGTATACATGATTACTCCTTGAGCCTTGCCATACACACAGCCACCCTTGTCAGTAGGTGTCTGTAGGCGTGAAATTTACGATCGAACCTTTGTGCATCGCCCTTGAGTTCACACCGTATAGAAAAATGGGCTGTTAACACTCTTCCAGAAAAGGGAGAGTAAATTAAATATTTATAAGTCTGCGCACGTGGCTGATCGGACCCTTATCCCACACCCGAAAAAGTAGCCGATGCGTGCACTTGTGCGCACGCTGATCTTACACCTCAAATCGGAATCCCTTATCCCACACCCGAAAAAGTAGCCGATGCGTGCACTTGTGCGCACGTGATCTCATTAGCCCTCACACCTCAAATCGGAATTTTAATGAACGTCCCTTATCCCATCCCCGGAAAAGTAGTCGAACAAGTCGATGCGTTCACTTGGGTGCACTTGTGTGCACTTATTCTCATAAGCCCTCACACCTCTAATCCGAATTTTGTTCGGGCACTCACGCCACATCCGAAAAGGGAGAGGCAATAAAATTTAATGGCCACTTTCCTCAGCTCCCCTCCACCAAAGGTCACTTCCACCCATAAAACGATCGCTCACCCACCTCCTCTCCTCAAAAGGGTCACTTGTGCCCATAAAATTATCGGTTCCCTCACCCCACCCCCGCAAAAGGAGTCACGTAGCGCCATTAAAAGATCGCTCCCCCCCACTCCCACCACAAAAAGGGTCAGGGGACCTACATATTAATTAGGGTCACGTACCTGGGGACCTACATATTAATTAGGTCACGTACCTGCACGTAGGGTCATAAATCATTAGTTATTCACCCCAGGGTAATAAAAGTGACAGCTACTTCCCGTCACAGAACATACAGTTCCCTTCTATTCCAATCCGATATAACATAAATGTACCGTCAAGTCTTTATACACGAAGCTAATCGTGACTTTCAGCTTAACACCTTAATGATCCCTTGCAAATTTATCGACTAATACGGTCACTTACGGCATTTCAAGCTCTCCGTTTCTAGCTATTTGGTGTCTAAAACAGTTAAGTGACATGTACGCTACATCGCATCCTTCAGGTTCAATGATTTTTACGTGGATGACCATTTGTCTGGCGCCGACTCGATCGATGAACTTATGGCACTTCGGCAAGAAATTACGCAAATTCTGGACTCTGCTGGGTTTAAACTTGCCAAATGGGCAGCAAACTGCCCTCTAAATAATGAACAAAGAAACGAGAGAACAGTCTCGCTTGGAGATACTACCAATACGAAAACTTTGGGACTCACTTGGAACGCTTGGAACTTGGACAGGACATATTCAAGTTTTGTACATAGGAACTGTGCCACCACCCACAAAGCGCTCAATGCTTTCCTTCGCAACTCGATTGTTTGACCTCTCGGTCTAATTTGCCCCATTGTAACTCTTGCAAAAATATTGATTCAAGAGCTTTGGATTCTCAAATTAGATTAGACGATCCGACTCCTATACTGCAAAAATGGGAATCAGTCATAGCTTGTTTCACGGATTTAGATTCCATCAAAATTCCTCGACACGTTGAAACTCGTAGAGGCAAGTCGTATCAAATTCACGGCGTCACAGACGCGTCTACGAACGCATACGGGTGTTGTGTCTATGTCAATGCAGTGAAACCGGTAGACGTTGTGGGCACGCTGTTAACTGCCAAATCTAGGGTAGCTCCGTTAAAAACCAAATCTGAGCCTAGACTATTGTTGTGCGCTGCTCACCTTCTCGCTAAACTTTGGAGTGATGTAAGCAAGTTGATTGATTTTCAAATCGAACAAGTGGATCAAGTGTTCCTGTGGTCAGACTCCGAAGTAGTGTTGCATTGGATGCAAACACATCCAAAGCAAAGCTTAAACTTTCGTGGCCAACAGGGTGTCAGACATTCAGTAAATGACAGCATCAGCCATATGGTATTTCACATTTCTTGAATAGGCGAAGTTCAGTTCATTGGACTCACTCCATTCCTTCATACAACATGCTCCGTTTGACAATGAATTCGAGAGTTTAAGCAAATCATTGAATCTGCAGCCTTCGTTTCAAAAGTTAAATCCATTTATCTCATTCTTAGACGCACATTTCGTTTATTGCGAGTGGGAGGGCGATTGTTGAATGCTCCTCTGCCACATAATGCAAAATTTCCACTACATTTATATGTAGTGTGTAGTCCCCCCAGAGCTCCTCACATGGGAAGCTGCAGTTAAATCCGGAAAGCATCTACTTATCAAGGCCGTGGGAAATGCCGTGTTCAAAGAAGACGAACTACAAACTGTCCTAGTCGAAGTGGAAGCAGTCCTATCGCGGACGATAGCAACAATCCAAACGATGGAGAAGCAATTACACCGGCTCACTTTTTAATAGGAGCCACTCTCGCTGCGTTGCCGCCGACGACTCTGAGTCGCCTGAAGAGATGGCAACTTGTTTCAGCAATAAATATTAGGTTTGCAACAAAGGGTGAAGTGGACCAAGGAGCACGCAAACCTCAAGGTCGAAACCGTCGTCATAATTAGAGAAGATAACTTGCCACCACAGATGTGGCTCCTTGGAGTTGTGACGGAAACAATAACTGGAGCAGATGGCAGGGTGCGAGTCGCCGTTGTACGAACACGGTCAGGTACCTTCAAACGAGCTATCTACCATCTCGCACCATCACCTATGGATTGAAGACCGGAGTTGTTCAACGCGGCCAATGTTAATTTATTTTATCCATTTCATAATATTAGATAAGTCATCAATTTCTATATAAGGTAACATTGTAATAACATTGCGGCTGGTCATAGATAGCTGTGAGTGGAGGTACAGCCAGCTGTAATCGCGAATAAAAGTACCTCCAACAGGTCCGCACGCAACTGTTAAGAATGTAAATTTAACCTCATAAAGCAAACTGTTAACTCTTTCCGCTCTTATAGAGCGATTTACCAACATGTAAAATATTCTCTTATTTCGGCTGATCGCCCGGTAGCAGCCGTTAGTCAGACTCAAATATGTCTTAATGAAGAAAATACAGTTCAGTTATCACACAGAAGTCATTCGTAACGCCAAATCGATCAGTGGGTTCGCAAAGTTACTTTTTTTATTTCTTTGCTATTTGAGCAAACAAAGGAAATTATTTTGTTTCACCTAGATAACTCTAGAATTTATATATCTTTTTCTAATCTACACCCTTACTTGAATAAAATGCCACTAACATATAGTAAGGAGGACCTGCGAGCTACGTCTCAAAAGAATCCGAAGCTATGTACAATATGCACAGCGAATTATTGATAGAATATAATATAGTTACAACTAAATGCGTTCATCAATTCCACGTAGATTGCATCACGACTTGTATTGGTAAACATACTGATTGTCAAGTTTATCAGAAACTTCTCCATGTGAACAGTCTGGAACAAAATGTAATTGCTGAACTTCCCGAACAGCCAAGCTTAGGCGCTTAGGAAAGTACATGGAAGTCGTAGTAAATCGCGTTCACCTGAAATTTCCTAAGATAAATTTATTTAGTTATTAGATATTAATAAAAACTTCTTGATAAACAGTAAAGACACTAGAAATCGATCCGCTCGAGAAATTCGAACTGGGGGGCTCGTAATTTATACAACAGGGGCCAAACTAACTCTGTAGGAAGGCAGAACACAATCTCGACAACTATCTAATGACTACGACACTATATTTGATAGGATAGAGGACTTTATCGATCGTAAATTGTCCACATTAAACTTAGATCGCGAGGTAGCCAAAGTCCAGCAATCTCCTCTATAAATGCACCCTCACTCCGGTATCCTCTTAGAAATTCGGAAATGAGGCCGGAGAAAATCACTCAGATAGTGCAAGGATGAAGTGTTAAGTTTGATGGGTCTGCAAAAGGTCCCACCGTAGAAGAGCTTCTACATAGGCTGTAAAATTTACAGGTCTTACTTGTAGGCAAAGCTCGCGAGGTATAAAGGTATAGTATGGGAAGACTTTAGCGAGGCTTTTGTTAATCAATATAAAAATAATAAAGTCGATGATACGATAATGGAAGACTTAAGATGATGGCTTTATGACTCTAACGTCCCGATTGCCAATTCCATTAGACGAGTACAGCCTAGTTCAGCAGCTGACTAGAAATTTGTTGCCGGAAGTCAGACAAGCCCTTTTGTATGCTACGGTACATTATACCGTCCATTTGCATCAGCTTGTGCTCAAAAGGGAAAAGGTGTAAACGATGCCAAGCGTTTATCTAAGCCTGATGCAAATCAAAAAAATACAAAGAGATCCGTTTTGATAATTGAAGAAACTGAGATCTCAGTCAATCGAACCTCAGACTTATTTGAAGACGATAACCGGCATCCCATTAGCCAGGTAGTTTGCTGGGATTGTAGGACCAGATGGGACACCTATGGGAAATGTACCTTCACCAGCAAAATTTTTTCTGCTACGGCTGTGGCGCAAAAGGAGTGTATAGCTCTACGGGCCCAGCCGCTGACAGCCGTCGGATGGTCCCGAAATAGTTATGTCAGTTAAACCCAAAATCCGTCCGAGAGGCTTGGCCATCTGGCAACGAAAAACTTTTACCTCACACGGACGACAATACAATTTTAGAGGAATCTGAATCAAATTTAATTCAAACTTATCATGAACGACTTAAACGATATAGTGAATTTCGATGCAGAATATTTGATTCGAAAATGCACAGCATTCACTATAAAGCCAAACATTCAACGATCCGCTTACGCATGATTTGGTGCAGAGTGCGATCAATTCGGAAGATGCTTGTTTCGGCCGCCTTGAACGAAGCAGCAGATGTTTACGCAGCAGTCTCAATTCTTAACTTTAAAAAGTTTGGCCTTCTAGATACCGGAGCCAATGTGAGTTAAATTGGAGCTTAGCTTTAGCTAATTCTGACTGGTCTCGATTTGCGCAATTTCGAAAAGTTACTTCTTACATAAAAAATGCAGATTGTAAAGACCATCCAGTGATAGGTATACTTTCGGTTGACGTAGAGTACAAAGGAATTAAGAATCCAGTCTGGTTTTATTATTATTATTGTTATAAGCGAGTCATTCTCAGAATTGATTTCTGGAAGCAATTTCAATTGGCTTCAGGATTTATTTCTTCTCTAGACACCTCGCCGAAACTGGCAGCAACTACTAACCCTAGCACTAACAATCAAGTTTCTTTGACGGAGCAGCAACGCGAACGTTTAGAAGCTGCAATTTCATTGTTTCCTAATATTGCACACCACGGGTTAAGCTTAAAACTTCTCTGTTTCAACATGACATTGACGTAGGAGACGCGAAGCCTGTAAAGCAACGTTTCTAACCTGTCTCTCCAGCTGTAGAACGCTTGATGTACGCCAAAAATGACAGAAAGCTTAAATTAGGCGACTAGTTCTTAAGCCGATAAAGTTCGACTATGCCTGGATGCTAGAAAGATAAATGAATATACTCGAAAGGATGTTACCCACTTCCCAACATTGATGGAAGCTTTGCAAGGTTGCCAAAGGCAAACATCATTACAAAAATCTATGTGAAAGATGCCTTTTGGCAAATAGTTTTGTCAACAGAGTCTACGGCTCTTTCTGCTTTTACGGTAGCGGGACGCGCACTAATTCGCAATTCGCAGTCATGCCGGCTAAATTCGAATCTATTAAAGCATGGCCAGCGCCAAAGAGCTTATGACAAGCTAGTAGTTTCCTCGGTCTGGTCGGTTATTACAGCAGATTTATCCAAAACTTTTCAGATGTTACGTTCCCAATTACCGAATTGCTTTCGACGAAGAAAAAGTTCCGATGGACTGACTCGGCACAGCAAGCTTTTAAAAAGCTCAAACATCTGCTTATGTTAGCTCCCATATTAAGCAACGCCGACTTTAGCAAAAAGTTTCACATGCACTACGATGCTAGTGACTTTGGTATAGGCGCTGTTTTGACCCAGTTAACGAAGGAAGGTCTTGAAAAACCAAAAAGTTCAACACAGCCCAGCGCAACTATAGCATCACGGAGTCTGGCAGCTTTGGAGGCCATTGAGAAATTCCGTTGTTATATAAAACATCATGAGTTTGAGGTCATTAGAGAGCATGCCAGCCTAACGTGACTGATGCGTCAACCGAATTTAAAAGGACGTTTAGCCAGGTGGGCTATGAAGCTCCCGGGCTATAAATATACAATTAGTCATAAGCGCTTCATCGGATACATGGTGATGAGATTGTCTAACTCGAAATATTCGAGCCTATTGTAGACTTTGAGTCGTCTTGCTTCGATGATGTTAATTATCGTTAGCTTAGAGCAAAAGTCGCAGATCACAAAAGTCAGTATTCTGATTTAAAGATCGTTCACCAGTTCGTCTATATCAGAACCGATCACGATGAAGGGACTGAAGCAAGCAGACAGTTGTGCTGGAAATTGTAACGGCTCCTAATTACACACTCAAACCACCAACAAGAAAGGCAATAGTATCCACAGGCTGTTTCAACGGCTGTATTTTGATGTACTAGGGCCGTATCCTAGAAGCAAGCGAGGCTATGTTGGTTTATTGATTGTTGTTGATTATTTGTCCAAATTTCATTAGTTGTGTCCGCTTAAGAATTACTTCGACAGTAATTCAAGAATAACTTCACGATAATATTTGCCACTAATAGCTTTTATTACAATTTATTAAAGAAGCTTAAAGCTTTTGCGACAAGAGCGCCGACAAAATATTGTCAAGGCTTAGGAACGAAATACTCAGCATTACAACTTGAGAACTCGTAATGATTAGTTTATGCTCTTGGTCAAACTTCTTGAAGTTTTTCGACGAAATTTTGCGCTGAGCCGCTTCCAGAAATATGTAAACGTTAAACTGAATATGCAATGGTAATGGTTAAAGTGAAGCCCCTGAATCAAGGTTCAAGACTTCACGTGTGGTTGTTCTGAACAATTTTTATGAAATTTCATTGCTTCACTTTAATTCCTTTCAATTTCTAATGCAAATAATAATTGGCTTGTTCAGAGATGCATTGATCTCGGATCAGTAGATTTTACAACTGTCTAGCAGTAAAATTGCACTGGATAAATTAAATTTGGCGCATTTAGCTTTTCTAATCAGTTGGATTTAACAAGCAATCTTTTTTCTACATATTGCCCAGACTTTGCGTGTATGTAAATTTAATCATACAATAGCAAGTCTGCAAAGTGGATTAATTTGGCTCGTGTCAAAAATTGGCAAAAATTGTGTTAAGAGGCACAGACTCTGCTGGCGTTACAGCATCTGTGAGCGTTACAGTCCGACAACGTCTCAGTCTTCGGTAGCACACACGTGCTTCCAACAAATCCGATCTTTGGGGGATATATCCACAAAATTCGATCGAAGATTTGGAAATTATATTGTCATACTCTAAGTACAAAATTGAAACTCGCTATGCATGTCGATAGTTCAATGGTAAAACAGTGAGTAGTAGTGGAATAAAATTCCAATAAACCACATAGTTATTCAAGTCATGCATGGGTAAGTCATAATACTCGTTCACGAAATGAAACTAGTATATTGGTTATGTGCAATGTTCGTCATGCAGTCCGTCCATCTGTCCGTCTGACCGTCTCTCCGGATGAACGCAACTTTTGTGCTATTGAAAATAGAGACTTAAAATTTTGGATATATACTTGTAGTTAGCTGCTTCAGACAGAGTGTTAAGATTTTTGTGCTACGCGCACTGGGACGCTGGCAAAATGATAACATGTCGACACACCTCAAATCGCAAATCGATTCATCAATATTTCCCACAATATTAAAGTTAGAGTCACCAAATGTGGTATTTAGATTGCTGGTGACTTTCTCCACAAATTGCGACCTTGATTTTCCGGCCACGCCCCGCCTTAAAAATAAATAGTAAATAATAAATAAAATATATCTCTATATCTCCCACAGTCCTTGAGCTAGAGTCACCAAATCTTAAAGGTAGATTAGTGGTCACCCCATTAAATACGGGTACAAAAATTTCCGACCCAAACCCAACCCCGTCCACTTCCACCCCCACAATGTGCGAAAGTCCTTATGTCCCACAGTTTTAAAGCTAGAGTCGCCAAAGTTTTAAGGTATATGGCTGGTCACTCCGCCGTAAATCGCGAAAATCGATGTCTCCGTCCATTTTGGAGCTGGAGTCACCAAATTTTAAATGTAGATTGCTGATCCACCCCTTTAAAGATCCAACACAAATTTCCCGGCCACGCCTACCCCCGCCCCGCAAATCGCGAAAAGCTATACCTCCCACAATTTTTGAGCTAGACTCACCAAATTTTCAATGTAGATGGCCGGTCACTCAGTTTAAAGTTCGGTAAGAATATTCCCCGGCCACGCCCATTTCCGCCCCACAAATCGTGAAAATCTATATCTCCCAAAATTTTAAAGCTAGAATCACCAAATTTAGAAGAGTCAAAATAATGTTGGATACGCCTACCCCAGCCTCCACGACATTTAAAAATTCGATATTTTTCCTAAATAACAATAACAACTTCTATGTACTGTGAACGAGTAAACGCAGTTGGTTACGCCCGACTGCAACGTTCTTGTTTTAACTAAATACATATATGCATACATGTGGGATTGGGTTATTGCTGTGTACCTAAATCCCACTGTGCACAAGAGACAGCTTACGATTTCCTAGACAACGACGAGAGCATAATAAGAAAAACAACACGATGATGTGCAATGAGCTAAGAGGATGGCGAATTCACAGACGGCGAGTTGGCTAAAGAAGAGAAAGATCAAGGAGGAGCAGTACGAAGCCACGAGGGTGAAGTGCTGTACGACGCACAAAAATAGTATCCAGTAAATCCACTAATGGCCTTAGTTTAAATCATATCCTACATCCAGGACCCGTGCTTCAAGCTGAATTGACCATTCAAATCCTAAGATGGCGATTATTCACGGTGGTATTCAATGCCGATATTACGAAAATGTATCGGCAGATACTTGTCGACCCAAGTCACACACCATTTCAAAGAATATTATATCGTAATCCCAAAAATGAACTCTGTGGTTATGAGGTTAACACGGTCACCATTGAAATCAACTGCGTTCCCTTTCTTACAATACGAGTTTCGCTATCAAATGTCAAAAACCAATATCCACTAGCGTGTGACATCATCAGATAGTCCATGTATGTGGACGACGTTCCAGCAGGAGCTCACTCCGAGCCGGTCACTATTTCCATGATCCAGGAGCTTCAGAACGCTCTTAAATCCGTAGGTTTTCCTTTACGTAAGTGGACGTCTAATAAAAGGGATGTGCTGAATTCTATACGAAAAATTCATCTACTAAATTCCGACTTTCCACAAATTGAAGATGCTATTACTGCTTAAGCGCTAAGAGTTGTGTGGAAAGCTACGACAGACAAAATCTATATTTTGCTTTCTGAAATCGAAACAAAATCCGCATATTCGCAAAGGGAATTTCTTTCATATATCGCTAAGCCGTTTGGCTGGCTAGCCCCTTTCCGATCCAAGCCACCTGCAAAAGCTGTCACATTACCTTGTCTTTCAAGCAGAACTTTCCACGGCAATAATTCCTTAACTGCCACTTAGCGATCGTGGGTTCCACTATTGAACAGATTCAATCTTTGTCTTTTTAAAAAAGCCGCCATGTACACGCATAACTTTTTTTGCAAACCGGCATGGAATGGAATCATGGAATCACGTCCGATCTGAAGATAATCCAGCTGACTTACCCAGTCGTGGCATTCCTTTCCAAAACCTCTCCACAAGAGTCCTGGAATGACCAAAAACAGCTTCCACCTGAGACCGACTTAGAGCAGCGTACCGTAAAGTTTTATACTGCAACGGCCAGTTCTCCCTTTGACATACTATCACGGTTTTCTGGTTTTGCCAGGGCACTCCGTTAGCTTACGTCGTAAGAATCTCCAAAAGAAAAAATTGCTTAAATCCTTTCTAACGAATTGAGTAGTTCTGAGATCTCAGATGTGTTACAGTCTTTGATTATCTGAGTATCACTGCCTCCTCTGAAAGAAGTCACTTTTTCTTCTCCTGAGTTTAAATCCGTTTGCAGACAGCAACGATGACAGCAACTTATGACGAACGCCGATTTTACTGCCCGCTTTAAGTCCCCCACATGGAGTTAACCGTTCGACTTATTTGTTAAAGGAACTGGATTTCAAGGCTATTAAGTTTGGTAAAAACTATAATAAGAAAAGTGCACACGCAGCTAATGGGTGACTCGCCCATACAACGTTCCAGGTTTCCCAGGCCATTTACAGTCACTGGCATCGACTGGGCGGGCAAGGGTTAAGTTTGTGTCTTCAATTTGTTGTAGCACAAAGGCAATATATAAAGGCAACTTTCGACCTATCAGCCGAGACGTTCCCGGCGGCCTTTGCTCGTTTCGTATCGAGGCGAGGGTGTCCATCCATTGTGCAATCAGACAGTGGAAAGACCTTCGTGGGAACATCACGGGCACTCGACCGAGACTTCCTACAAGAAACCAGGGCGCAGATAGCTGCTAAATATTACCAACTAGCCGTTCAATGGCGTTTAATTCCTCCGGGACCACCGCATAGGTGCGAATTTTGGGAAGCTGGAGTCAAAAGCTTCAAGACTCACTTCCACAAATCCAGAGCGCATGTCAAACACACCGTTGAGGAGTTTTCCACATTGCTCTCAAAGATTGAAGCCTGCCTAAATTCCAGGCCAATTAATCTAATGTCCGAAGACCCAACCGACCCTCTAGCCCTAAGTCCTGGCCATTTCCTAGTAAGTGAACCGTCACTGAGCCAGACATCCTGGACCCCGCCCCATCGCCTTTAAGCTATCAACCAGCACCTCTGCACACGCTGGAAAGACGAGTATTTTAAAGGGCTGCTCAAACTCAACAAATGTTGTTTTCCGACAAGGAACCTCGAAGTGGGCGACCTGGTCGTCATTAAGGAAGATAATATTCCTTCTTATGAATGGTGACTACGCCGTGTCCATAAGACGTTTCCAGGTGATGTTGGTAAAGTGCGGGTAGACCTTCTTACCAGAGGCATTATCAAACGGCCTATCTCTTAATTAGTCCATCTTCCTACTGAAGGCGATATCCTTTCGCTTTATAATAGTATTTAGCGCTGTAGAACTTAAAGATAATCCGCAATTATCTTTTTCCACTACGGCAAGTTCAACATGGCTCCGCGCGCTCGCAAACAGATGGCAACGAGGGTAAAACGCAGATGATCATGGGGAACAGGGTCCTTCCGATACCGAGTCTCTCGCGGAATCCACCCTCTAAAAAGAAAGCCGACGCTTCCTGCGGCTAAAAAAAGCTTGAGGGCCGTACTTGTAAATAAGTACTGTCCAAATTGATTGGCCCACCAACACTCCGAGGGCACATGCAGAAGTGGTAACAAGTGTTGTATATGCCAGTGCGAGCATCACACCCTTCTTCACCTGCACAAATTTGTGAGCCTCCACGCATAACGCGTCAAGAATCCGCACGTCGTTGGCATCCGCCTTCAGGCATGCTCGGCTGTCATTCGGTTCAAAGCGAGCGAGGAAATGGAAACGGTGCTAGACGACCAACTCCATTGCCGATCACCGATCACCCTCATCGACGTGGCGGTCAAACACAATTAAGACGGCATAGTTCTCGCGGACGATCAGTTCTGCCTTGGAGACGACATATTTTCGGACTTTGCACGCAAAAGAGTCCTTCCCAGCACTGGGGGCCTACCGGCTCCTGCAGTCAGTGGCTTCAAATATCCTTAAAAATATCCTGTTGCATATCCTGCAAAGGGGGCGGGATATTTATGCCCAAATGGGGTTATGTCGAGCTTGCACCCTGCGCTCTCTCAAAAAAGCTTTTTCTCAAAAGATCCTTATGCACGCCTAACCCACCACACTATCCTTAAGGGCCATGTAATTGCCTCAAAATCATTATAAAATTATATATAGAATAACCCTATGAAGTGAAGTTCGTACGCACACACGCTGCGACAGTAAAACCGTTGAATACTACTAAAGACTTTTGAATTTTATTACTTATCGATACCCCCTACAAAACACTGGGTTAACTTGTGGGTTAACTCCTCCCCTGCTTAAGTGGAGGACGTCTACGGACTTCTTGAAACTGTAAATAATAACTTGAAGGCAATGTTGGCGTCGGACCCTCTGGTGTTTTTGGTAGAGCATGGATGAAGTGTAACAGAGACCCAGGAAGATGATCACTGTCCCTCCAGATATTAAAGGCCGTTTTACGAGCCCCTCTTTGGGCAATGTATCGCATGTTTTCCATACCTAACTTCTATAAGTGCGGAAAGCTCTGTATATAACCTCTGTATATAACCTGCAATGACCTGCTATATTTAAAAGCGTTGATGCTGCTGCGTCCGGAGATTTGCTCACATAGTTTTTTAATGAATGAAGAATGAAGCTGTTGTGTGCATGTTGTATAGGGCAATTTTCTGCAGAATGTTGTTGTAACGGCAGTACTACAGTTTCCAATTGTAACTACTTGGTTACCGAAGTCAGCTTTGTTGCTATATTCAGAAAAATTAAGAATGGTGCCGTTGTGCTGAACGGGATGTACGATTATTTTTTTTACATACTAAGATATGCTTACGATATTTTATAATAAAGTGTAAGAAATTATTACTTGATAAAACTTTAATTTGGGCTACTTCCATTAGATCGGTAATTATAATATTTGTATAATATTCATTGATAATATTATTTAAATTATTTGAGTCTAAAATCGCGGTGTTGATAACATTAAGGTTTCGAGCTCTGAAATTATCCTATTTCTTGAAAGCAATGTTTCGTATAAATATTTTGTATTTTTTTTAATTTTTTACAAAAATGTTGATTACGTTAGTTATTTCATTTATTTGTTCTTGTGTCTTTGTGTTAATAGTTATCTGTATATTTTTTGATCTGATGAGTTCTTCCTGTGTAAATTGAAGTTTCTCGTCAAAATCTGGGATACCGGCAAAAATCTTTAAGGCAGTACCTAACAAATTATTGCTTCTAGCTTCAATGATGGATATTTACTGTCGCTATAAGTATCTACATGTGTCGTACGTCTGAGTCCAGTATTTGTTCCATGTGTAACTGATGGAAACGTTTTCCCAGTTCTTCCGTTTCCCTTACTATTGCTCAGTATATGGTTAAGTTAGTTGAGCGTTTTAAGTGCTGAAAATCCTTCCAAATAATACCTTTCTTAAATAGTCCTTGTGGACGACCATCCCTTTTATTAAGGCTGTTGTCCCCAAGTATTTATCAACATTTTTGTCGGTGTACAAAAGTGTAAGTTTGTTTTCTAGTCGATTGTATGCTTTTAAGATGTGAAAACAAGATTTTTAAGTCCAAGGTCGTAAAATATTTTGCTTTGCCTAAATTTGACAAAATAGAGACTATATTCGGGATAGGGTATTTGTTGAGTTTCCTGAAATCCATGACCAAATGCTTTTTCGTATTTCCCTGTTCGTTGGTCTATTTTTTATCTACTACCCAAATGGGGTTGTTATAGGGTGACCGGGATGGTCGGATTATACCATCCTTTCACAAAGCTTGTGTTTCCGAATTCACAAAGTCTGAGAGGACCTTTGGATTTGAATATATGGGGTCTTCATTTTCTGTCCGGATAGTACCAATGAATTAGTACTATATGGTAGTGCCTCAATTGGTTCCGCAAAGACCCGGTTTCGTAACATTAGCTAGAATCTTTCTGTTACCTCCTGGGATACTTCGATATCATCAATCTTTAAAATATTCACTTTTGAACATTTTCAAAATTGAATTACCTCGAAACCACTGTTAGTAACTTAGTTCTTGTGTTTGAAGCCAGTAAAACGTCAGTTTGTTTAAGTAGGTCAAGTCCGATTATTCCGACAAATATTGTGAGGCTTTGCAATGAGAATAATATCGTATCTGTATTAAAGAGGTGCATCACGCACATTATTTCTACCGGAATAATATTTTTTAATTCGTTAACGGCTTAATATAGTTCTAAGTAGCCCCCGTACCTATTAAACGTTTAATTTTTTTCCCTGGAATTGTTCTTTCTATAATAGAGAATAGGAGTTCGTGCTTATAAAACTAACCTGGTCGTATTCTATCGTTGTCTATGTCGTCTGCTTCTGCCAGCTTTGGTTGATATTCGCAGTACTCTTGGTTAGGTGGGGCGTCGTCCAAGGCTTAGTGGTTGATTCTCTGTTGTTTTGGTCCCGTATACCTTGCGCTACTGTTACGTGGTCTTTTATTTGTCTGTCCATGGTTTGTTTTACTGTTGCATTGGTCACTGATTGTTCAGATTTTGTCTCTGGGACGGAGCACTTTGTTGGTTTTGCATGGTCCATCTGAAGCGAGATGAATTATCAACGTCCATTCGCTGGACTTCATCTAGTTTAGGTGGGAATCCCTGCTTTTTATTAAAACGAGGATTTTTGTCGTGTTTCCATGTCCTGTTGTCATTGCTCGAACTTTTGGGGCCTATCGTTAACACTTCGGGCAAAATTACTTACGAACATATATTGCTCATGGCTAGCTTCAACAATTTGGGCTAAGCTAAAGTGGAAGGCAGCTCAGATGGTCTTGGGGAGAAATTAATTAATTATAATAAATATTATAGAATTATAGCCTTAAAATTGAGAGGAGTGTTAGAACATGTTCAGATGACACAGATAATATCGGCTGACCGCATTATTTTATTTCTCAAAATTCCTTAAGCTTGGTAGTGTTTTAACTACCATCGTATCTTTCAAACTCTCAATCTTCATTGTCATTTTGAAATCTTTTTGGGCCTTACACTGATTTTCCTGATACTCTATGTTGCCAAGATTTATTCATTTATTTAGTAAATCTTCTAACTCACTATCACTCATATGTTGTATTAACTCAAAGATTGGAACAACAAATTTGTATTTATTTTTATACTAGTTCACGAAATGAAAAGACTATATTGGTTTTATGCAATGTCCATATTGAAGATAGAGACTTGAAATTTTGGATATATACTTGTTGTTATTTGCTTCAGACAAAGTGTTAAGATTTTTGTGCCACGCCAAGCCCCATCCCGCCTCCGTAATCGCTAAAACCGATATATTTGAAAGCTGACAACAGAAACATGTGTATAATTCGTAAAATTTTAAAGCTAAAGACTTCAAACTTGGTATGTAGATTGCTGGTAACCTCCCCAAAATATTATGACGTTGATATCCCGACCACGCCCTCTATAATCCCCCCCCCCCCCGCGCCACACCGCACCCACAAATCGCGAAAGCCTATATCTTCCAGTTTTAGAGCTGAAGTCACCATATTTTAAAGGTTGATTAGTAGTCACCCCCCATTAAATAACGGTATTAAAATTTCCTGCTCACGCCCACCCTCCGCCCACGCAAAGTGCGAAAGTCTATATCTTCCACACTTCAAGAGCTAGAGTCCACAAATTTGTATGGTAGATGGTTTTAAGGATCCGTAAAAAAATTTCTCGGCCACACCCACTCCCGCACCCGAACATCGCGGAAATCTATATCTCCTACAATTTTAGAGGTATAGTCGGCATTAAAAGTAGATGCTTGTTAATATCAGAACTTAACGATTCTATATTAAGTTTTTTTTTTGGTCATGGTGAACCCAACAGTTTTCTTTAGGGCTTATACTGCTGACTTTTCTGAATTTATTGAGTACATCCTCTTTTTATACTCGCTCCCAAAATGAAAAGAGCATATTGGGTTTGTGCAATGTCCTTCTTGCTGTCCGACCGTCTGTCCGTCTTTCGTATGAATGCAATTTTTGTGACCGCTATTGAAGCTAGAGACTTGAAACTTATATATACATTCTTGTGTATACCCACGTCAGATAAAGTATTAAAAGAAATCGCCCAGTGGGGACGTAGAAATTTGATAATCGCTATATCTTAATGCGAATTTAGAAATCACTCAATTATTAGAATACTGTTGTGCTCATAATAATAATAATATTTATAAACATGAACAATAGGCGGCACCTGCAGATATTGAAGGGCATTGACAACATCAATGGTACAAGCGCAACATTTTATATATTTTTTCTAGTTGTTGAACTTGATTATCATATTATAATTTTAAACGTGACCGTTTGCGATTGTATATACATATGTCATATTACTTGAATTTAATTTTGTCACAAATGGCGATTAATTGTATTTTTTAGTGTTTTTTTTTTAAGAGGTGAGCTTGCATTATTGATCATTACTCGAGAATATAGTAACCAATTTGGAAAAGCATAAGCAATTAGTCCCACACACTTCTAAATTCAAATCATTGGTTTTGCAACTATGTGTTTTCGAATAAAGAAAATGAAGATTATTTGTGCGGTATTTTTAACGATTTTTTGACTTTCAAATTCGGGGAAAAGTCGAAAATGGCTGGATTAATTTAATTATTACTATTACTATAATTATATAATTATTTGTAAACACCTTTGGGCAAAGTAAACTTCTTTATATTCATTCAATCATTGCTGTCGTTGTTATGTGCAATGTCCGTTATGCTGTCCGCCCGTTTGTCCGGGTGTCCGGGTGAACACAATATGTATATACATATGGGGCTATTGAAGATAGAGACTTGAAATTTTAGTTATAATCTTAAGGGTCCATCGATGCCAGCAGACCTGTTGACGTTGATTGACTATGGGCCGGGTGGCAAAGATTCTACCAATGGAAGCTAATGGAATCACGTCCGATCTGAAGATAATCCAGCTGACTTACCCAGTCGTGGCATTCCTTTCCAAAACCTCTTGGATAGACCGAAGTGATAACGATCTCCAGAAGAGTCCTGGAATGACCAAAAACAGCTTCCACCTGAGACCGACTTAGAGCAGCGTACCGTAAAGGTTTATACTGCAACGGCCAGTTCTCCCTTTGACATACTATCACGGTTTTCTGGTTTTGCCAGGGCACTCCGTTAGCTTACGTCGTAAGAATCTCCAAAGAGAAAAAATTGCTTAAATCCTTTCTAACGAACTGAGTAGTTCTGAGATCTCAGATGTGTTACAATCTCTGATTATCTGAGTATCACTGCCTCCTCTGAAAGAAGTCACTTTTTCTTCTCCTGAGTTTAAATCCGTTTGCAGACAGCAACGATGACAGCAACTTATGACGAACGCCGATTTTACTGCCCGCTTTAAGTCCCCCACATGGAGTTAACCGTCCGACTTATTCGTTAAAGGAACTGGATTTCAAGGCTATTAAGTTTGGTAAAAACTATAATAAGAAAACTGCACACGCAGCTAATGGGTGACTCGCCCATACAACGTTCCAGGTTTCCCAGGCCATTCACAGTCACTGGCATCGACTGGGCGGGCAAGGGTTACGTTTGTGTCTTCAATTTGTTGTAGCACAAAGGCAATATATAAAGGCAACTTTGGACCTGTCAACCGAGACGTTCCCGGCGGCCTTTGCGTGTTTCGTATCGAGGCGAGGATGTCCATCCATTGTGCAATCAGACAATGGAAAGACCTTCGTGGGAACATCACGGGCACTCGACCGAGACTTCCTACAAGAAACCAGGGCGCAAATAGCTGCTAAATATTACCAACAAGCCGTTCAATGGCGTTTAATTCCTCCGAGACCACCGCATAGGTGCGAACTTTGGGAAGCAGGAGTCAAAAGCTTCAAGACTCACTTCTACAAATCCAGAGCCCATGTCAAACACACCGTTGAGGAGTTTTCCACATTGCTCTCAAAGATTGAAGCCTGCCTAAATTCCAGGCCAATTAATCGAATGTCCGAAGACCCAACCGACCCTCTAGCCCTAAGTCCTGGCCATTTCCTAGTAAGTGAACCGTCACTGAGCCAGACATCCTGGACCCCGCCCCATCGCCTTTCAGCTATCAACCAGCACTTCTGCACACGCTGGAAAGACGAGTATTTTAAAGGGCTGCTCAAACTCAACAAATGTTGTTTTCCGACAAGGAACCTCGAAGTGGGCGACCTGGTCGTCATTAAGGAAGATAATATTCCTTCTTATGAATGGTGACTACGCCGTGTCCATAAGACGTTTCCAGGTGATGTTGTTAAGGTGCGGGTAGACCTTCTTACGTCCAGAGGCATTATCAAACGGCCTATCTCTTAATTAGTCCATCTTCCTACTGAAGGCGATATCCATTCGCTTTATAATAGTATTAAGCGCAGTAGAACTTAAAGATAATCCGCAATTTTCTTTTTCCACTACGGCAAGTTCAACATGGCTCCGCGCGCTCGCAAACAGATGGCAACGAGGGTAAAACGCAGATGATCATGAGGAACAGGGTCCTTCCGATACCGAGTCTGTCGCGGAATCCACCCTCTGAAAGAATGCCGACGCTTCCTGCGGCTAAAAAAAGCTTAAGGGCCGTACTTGTAAATAAGTACTGTCCAAATTGATTGGCCCACCAACACTCCGAGGGCACATGCAGAAGTGGTAACAAGTATTGTATATGCCAGTGCGAGCATCACACCCTTCTTCACCTGCACGAATTTGTGAGCCTCCACGCATAACGCGTCAAGCATCAGCACGTCGTTGGCATCCGCCTTCAGGCATGCTCGGCTGTCATTCGGTTCAAAGCGAGCGAGGAAATGGAAACGGTGCTAGACGACCAACTCCATTGCCGATCACCGATCACCCTCATCGACGGGGCGGTCAAACACAAGTAAGACGGCATAGTTCTCGCGGACGATCAGTTCTGCCTTGGAGACGACATATTTTCGGATATCGCACGCAAAAGAGTCCTTCCCAGCACTGGGGGCCTACCGGCTCCTGCAGTCAATGACTTCAAATATCCTTAAAAATATCCTGTTGCATATCCTGCAAAGGGGGCGGGATATTTATGCCCAAATGGGGTTATGTCGACCATGCACCCTGCGCTCTCTCAAAAAGCTTTTTCTCAAAAGATCCTTATGCACGCCTAACCCACCACACTATCCTTAAGGGCCATGTAATTGCCTCAAAATCATTATAAAATTATATATAGAATAACCCTATGAAGTGAAGTTTGTACGCACACACGCTGCGACAGTATATGTTTTCCATGTTTTCCACACTAACTTCTATAAGTGCGGAAAGCTTTGTATATCTTGGTGGCCTGCTATATTTAAAAGCGTTGGTGCTGCTGCGTCCGGAGATTTGCTCACATAGTTTTTTAATGAGTGAAGAATGAAGCTGTTGTGTGCATGTTGTATAGGGCAATTTTCAGCAGAATGTTGTTGTAACGGCAGTACTACAGTTTCCAATTGTAACTACTTGGTTACCGAAGTCAGCTTTGTTGCTATATTCAGAAAAATTAAGAATGGTGCCGTTGTGCTGAACGGGATGTACGATTATTTTTTTTACATACTAAGATATGCTTACGATATTTTATAATAAAGTGTAAGAAATTATTACTTGATAAAACTTTAATTTGGGCTACTTCCATTAGATCGGTAATTATAATATTTGTATAATATTCATTGATAATATTATTTAAATTATTTGAGTCTAAAATCGCGGTGTTGATAACATTAAGGTTTCGAGCTCTGAAATTATCCTATTTCTTGAAAGCAATGTTTCGTATAAATGTTTTGTATTTTTTTAAATTTTTTACAAAAATGTTGATTACGTTAGTTATTTCATTTATTTGTTCCTGTGTCTTTGTGTTAAAAGTTATCTGTATATTTTTGATCTGATGAGTTCTTCCTGTGTAAATTGAAGTTTCTCGTCAAAATCTGGGATACCGGCAAAAATCTTTAAGGCAGTACCTAACAAATTATTGCTTCTAGCTTCAATGATGGATATTTACTGTCGCTATAAATATCTACATGTGTCGTACGTCTGAGTCCAGTATTTGTTTCATGTGTAACTGATGGAAACGCTTTCCAAGTTCTTCCGTTTCCTTTACTTTTGTTCAGTACATGGTTAAGTTAGTTGAGTGTTTTAAGTACTGAAAATCCTTCCAAATAATAGCTATCTTAAATAGTCCTTGTGGACCACCATCCCTTTTATTAAGGCTGTTGTCCCCAAGTATTTATCAACATTTTTGTCGGTGTACAAAAGTGTAAGTTTGTTTTCTAGTCGATTGTATACTTTTAAGATGTGAAAACAAGATTTTAAGTCCAAGGTCGTAAAATATTTTGCTTTGCCTAAATTTGACAAAATAGAGACGATATTCGGGATAGGGTATTTGTTGAGTTTCCTGAAATCCATGACCAAATGCTTTTTCGTATTTCCCTGTTCGTTGGTCTATTTTTTATCTACTACCCAAATGGGGTTGTTATAGGGTGACCGGGATGGTCGGATTATACCATCCTTTCACAAAGCTTGTGTTTCCGAATTCACAAAGTCTGAGAGGACCTTTGGATTTGAATATATGGGGTCTTCATTTTCTGTCCGGATAGTACCAATGAATTAGTACTATATGGTAGTGCCTCAATTGGTTCCGCAAAGACCCGGTTTCGTAACATTAGCTAGAATCTTTCTGTTACCTCCTGGGATACTTCGATATCATCAATCTTTAAAATATTCACTTTTGAACATTTTCAAAATTGAATTACCTCGAAACCACTGTTAGTAACTTAGTTCTTGTGTTTGAAGCCAGTAAAACGTCAGTTTGTTTAAGTAGGTCAAGTCCGATTATTCCGACAAATATTGTGAGGCTTTGCAATGAGAATAATGTCGTATCTGTATTAAAGAGGTGCATCACGC
>JAWNMW010000204.1:0-30292 GCA_035043565.1 Drosophila robusta
ACTTTTTTGCCTACTATAAAGAAACGATACAGTTGCCTAACGAAAAAACCGTTAGGAGCGTGCAACAACAACAATATATAGAGCTACATATGCAAAAAAACTGTTTTTCAAAATAAAAAAATATGAACCAACCTATTTTTTATTGAATATGGCTTAGTTCGGGCTTGGGTTCGACTGTCTTTCTTCAAACGGGTTCGCTTTAGGGTACAGTTCATAATTTAAAAATAATGGATGATCCCCGTTCGCACCTGTTCGGTTCACAGTTTGCATCCTTGTTAAGAATAGCGAACCGTCAGCGATAGGATGGAAAACATTGAAGAAAATCCGCATGCCTGCGGCACATAAAAATGGTTGATTTAGATAGTATGGCATTGTACATAAACAATTTTAAGTCATATTTGATAGAAAATTTTGTTAAGATCGGTATTATTAGTATATGTGAGGAGTGTTTGTCCATTTCCCTTTTATTTTTAAATGTTCTTGTTAAGCCCTGAAAATTGCATTAAGATATTGCTCATGGTTTAGAAGTAATGCACGAATTTGGTTTCCATAGTGGGGGCCAAGCGCAGCAGTTGTTCAAAGGTTGCAGCCTGCGTTTATATATGTATGTGTCGTTTTGTGTAAGCATGTTTGAATGAAAGGGGACTGAAACGTATAAAAACACAGGGTTCAGGGTAGCCTCCTCTCTTGTTTTTTATTTTATATCAATACTTAAAATAAATCTGGCTTCAAGTTTAACTCAATGCTACAAGTAGAACATCGGCGATTTGAAATACTCAACAAAATGAGGAAAAAATTGGTATTGGTTTCAAAAAGATTTCGCAGATCAACTGCAACCAACATTTGAAAGATATAGTTTTCTATATTGTACAAATTTCTTTTTTCCGAGAAATTTCACAACTACGAATAAGCTCCGGGTATTTTCAAGTCGAGAACACTCAATTGCAGCTTTCTTTCTAGATTGGTTAGTGGCTCAGTTTATCCCTTAATCTCAATTGTTACGGGCCATCCACCTTTAAAAATTTGATGACACTAGCTCCGAAATTGTGGGAGCTATAGATTTTTGCGATTTACAGGGATGGGAGCAGGCGAGAGTGGGCGTGACCGGGAAATTTTTCTTAGCATTTATTAATTAAATATTTACAAAACTAAAGATGTCTATGCGGTATTTGTCGATACAGATGTGATTAGTGTCGAGAGACTAATAGACCACATAGAGATAAATTAAAGTGAGAAATGTAAGCTGAAAGATATTCTAAGTCAATACTCAGCTGATTTTATAGATGGAATCACAAAAAAGCAAGTGTCTACAGGTCCGTTAGAAATTCGTTTAATAGACACCAACAAAATAGTACCAGGCATCCGTACAAGCACAGCGTAGATGAAAAAAGATAGCGCAAATGATTGAAGCCGACGTGATAGTCCAAGTTATTGCCGTTTGCCAGTCCAATGATGCTAGTGAAAAGAAATATGGTAGTAATAGACTACCGTGAACTGATTATCCGCTGCCATTATTGAGCAGGTTTCAAGATTGCGTGTTGGAAAATAATGATTATTTAATGGACTTCTTCTTTTGAAGCAAGATCTGATGCCAATTTTATTTTAGTCTTTGCACACGAGGACGTGATAATGAGGAAAGCCGAGTAGGGGAATTTGATGATTTAAATAAAAATATTAATTTAATAGTTCTATTATTATGTTGATCAATTCATAGACTTAACATCACCATGTTAAATATAAGAAGGTTGTTGCTCATTTTTGAAGACTAAAAAACTATTGTATGCTGAGAGCATGGTTTGAGAGTGCGAGATTCGCCTCTGCCTCTGTGTGACACTATTGTTGTTGTCAAAAAAAAAATCGAGAAGACGGAAAGAGAATAAGGGCCACGAGCAGTAAAGCTGGTACGAGAGCAAGAAGTCCGTAATTGTGTAATTGGAAAAGGAACGAGAAAGAACTTGCGATTCACTGCGCTCAGAGCTTATACAAAACAAGTGAGAAAGCTCCAGTCGGGAACGCCCGACTGGGGGATACCCTGATTCCTGTGTTTTCATACATATCAGTCGCCTTGCATTCATACACACATGCACGCTGTGAACACCAGGATATAAAAATAAAATTGAAATTGGCTTCAGACGTTACTTGTTATTTTAGAAAAATTTAGATTTTTGTGAATATTTAGAGGCAGGATTGGGCGTAATATTTTTCGGTTCGATCTCTAAGCTATTTTTATTTTATAGTATAGTTTACGGTAGAGATTTTCTTTGCCTCTACCGGTGCCATACAACAGCTGACTCTACCGGACAGCATTTTGATTCTGTTTCCAGTGATTTTTTATACCCTGAACGCATTGAAAATGGGTATTTACCCTGATTTCAGGGTATAATGGTTTTATGCAAATGTATGGAACAGGCTGAAGAGGGCATGTCCGACTCCATAGAGTATATATATTTTTCATCAGTAATAATAGCCGAATCGCTCGATTTCAAAGACTACAGATGTTGAAAGCTGAACTTGGACTTTTTAAGATTGTATATACCATACGATATCTAGAAAACTATGAGAGATAGAGCGACCAATTTATCATATTTTTGTGAAGCATTCGCAGATTAATATTATTTCGGATTTTAGATTTCAGTAGCACAGATTTGCGCTTTACTTCGTTCTTGTTAAGTCCTAAGTATTTAGTTTTCCTTCTGAGGGCTAAACGCAGCTGCTGAATAAAGAGAAGGTTTGCAGCATGCGTTTTTGGTCCTCAGTCGGGTGCCCCTTCACTTGTTACATTTAATTAATGGTCGCATTTGGTAATCTACAGCTATTAAAACACCTCCGTTGGAAATGCTCCCAACATCCACGTAAATAATGAGCACTGTAATGTGCGTTGCAGTCGGACGTAACCGACTGCGTAATACTCGGTCTCAGTACACAGATCTATCTGGTCAAAGTTGGCAATCCGGTCTTAGTAGTTTTCAAAACTGGTGTCAAGAAAATTTATTAAATCTTAATTACAGTAAGTGTAAGTTAATGTCTTTTTATAGACGAATGCCCTTTTTGAATAATTATTTTCTTAATGGTAAATATCTTGAGCGTATTAAGCTAGTTAAGTTGGACAATCCTATTTCTACTGCCGCGAATCGAGCGTTTGGAGTCCTGGCATTCACAAAGCGCTGGTCGAAAGAATTTGACGATCCCTACGTTACTTAAACTCTTTATACTTCACGTGTTCGTCCAATTTTTGAATATGGATCTTGTATATGGTTTCCCCAATACAATGTTCATCAGGGAAGAATTGAATCCGTACAAAAACAATTTCTACTGTTTGCCATCCAGGGTCTTAACTGGAATCCTAATTCTCGCATGCCTTCTTACCGTAGAAGACTATTACTAATAAATCTTTCCTCTCTTTCTAATCCTAGAATCATTCTTGGTGTTATCTTCTTACACAAACTAATCAATGGAGAAATTGATTCTACTGAATTAATCAGTCAACTTAGTTTTGCAGTTCCGAGCAGAAATACTATGCATTTTTTACCGTTTTCCCTTAAAATGTGTCATACTAACTATGCGATTTATAACCCATTTCGTATATTTTTTTCTAGTTATAATAATCTTTTCCATGTAATAAGGGAGGTGCGTGGCATTTTTCCTGGGTCCACGCGTTAACAAGCCCTTGCGTGGTATCGTGGCCACTTGGTATCGGGCCTCTTGAATATACTGTTCGTTAATACATCTATATCCCATAATAATAAAAAATAGCGGAGAAAAATAGTGGAGATGCTGCGTGAGTGTGCTTTTTTGAGGCCTCAGACTTAAATTGCTTGACTTCCTTACACAGAATGTCGATCTCTGCTTGCCACGTATGGATGTTTGCTTACGCCGTGGATATTGTAGTTTTGGTTCTACCCCTTTATTATTTTTTCCGAGTGTAAAGACACTGTTGATGAGTGGCCGTCGACGATTATACAATAGCGCGGATATTATCTTGAAGTCGCTCCGCAGTAATATAAGAACGCTGTATGCAATAGCGTTTCCTGCTAAGAGCTTTAGAAAAACTGGTGCGGCTTGATGCAGTGTATGGTGAGCCGTCGTTGGCGCCTTGCGATCTCTTTGTACAGGCATATTTACAAGGTTTTCTGTGCAATTTGCAATTTCACAATTGTTTGCCTGAGTGCGCACGCAATAGTGTACATGATTGCGACAGTCAGTTTGTGCAATTATTTTTTAGTAGAAACCTTGCCTTGCGCGCATATTTAAGCGTCGGGGTCAGCTATGTGCTGATTTGGCAATAACATAAGCTTATTTAATCTACACTTAATGCGAAAATCAAAATGAGTTAATTTTAATATCTCGGCGATAGATTTCTTGTAAGACTGTGAACAATTTCCGAAAGTTCGGGCCCAGTTCATCGATCGGTAGAGATGTGCGTGTGACTTAACATGACTGCCACAAGGTGTATCCGAGACTGAAGAACGTGGTTAGACAGATTTAGGGGAAACTGCGAGGGTACCTTAAAAATTGAGATACTCAAATTTAAAATTTGTAAGATGCTTAGCGATATTGTTAAGCATTAAAAATTGATTTTTCACAGGAATATAAATTCCGTAGAAATCAATTTGAATGGCGATGCAAATTGGGCATGACCAACGCAGTCCTCCGCACTCCTTTTTGACGGTAGTGGATATTTTGCCGACCTGCAAATTTCGCATGCGTAATATTCTCGCACAACCAGCAAATTAACAAATTGCAATAACAATCAGTCTACTTGAAATAGCAATATTTTTTTGCAGCACGACATATTAACTACAGGGGTCAATCAATTCAAATTTATGTGCGAGTGCGCAAAGATGGCAAAAAGGGGCGCAATAGAGCAAGTAAACGCTTAAACTAAAGTTTTTAAACAAACATTGTGTGTGACAAAAATATATTATTGACTTATGATACAGAACAGAAAGCACTTTGCACAGAATACTCAAGCTTTTCAAATGAACCACAATAGTAATGTAAAATGCAGATTGAAAGTTTTGGAGCGCAAGTAAAGCACGTCACTCTCAAGCTAAGATGTTTCTCGCTCTCTCTCTCTCTCTCTCTCTCTCTCTCTCTCTCTCTCTCTCTCTCTCCTCTCTCGCAACCAGATCTCCCACTCTGTAGCCGTGCTCTGCTCTTCGTTTCTTGTCATAATTGCGCTTGTAGACTTGTTGCGCCTGCTGGATGTTGTGTTTCACTTGGTTACGCAGTCTCTGGCGCTCGTGGTAGAATTGCGTAACCAACTCCTCGTTGAGTACTTCCAACAGTCGACTCTCAGGCTGGCTGCGCATCGTGACGACTTCAATGATGCATGTATGTGTGAATTAATCTTCTGGACCTGGGGTACATATTTGTACCACTTTGTCGACTCATGAACCGACAGCTTCGCTATAATACTCAAAATTGAACGGTTCACACGCTCAATTTGACCGTTGCCTCTGGCCACACCTGTCGTTGTCCAAATATGTTCGACTTTATTCTCGTTGAGAAACTCGCCGAAAGCGCTAGATGTAAACGATGATCCTCGGTCACCAATTATGCGCTTGAGAAAACCAAACGCATATGACCAGTCGATTTGCCTCTTGATGACATCTTCGTAGCCAGTTGATTTGGTCTGGAACAGACATACAAATTTGGAAAACGCATCCACAACCGCAAAAATGTATTTGTATTGTTTGGCTGTTCCATCCATAGGGCCCAAATGATCAACATGCTGCGTATGTTGCGGCACATCTCCTATGTCTATGCATTGCAGATAGCCCTCTTGTTTGCCCAACTTCTTACTGAAAAGGATACCACTTTGATACTTTGCCTTCAAGGTGCGGGATCCAGTATTGTTGTTGAATTGAGTGCATCAAGTGAAAAATGTCCAACTTCGTGCGATCTTTGAAGAACCTTCCGTTCCATCAACTTTGGAACAACGAGCAACTCGTTGCCATTCACGACTTTGACAAGAGTAGACCACCTTTAAGCTTGAAGTCTTGGTATGGGCGCTGCTTCAGAGTCTCTACTATGGATTTTATAAATCGTTATCCATACGACCTGTGGAAAACGGCTGAGACAGTCCACGTGTTTCATTCTATCCCCTGATCGATGTACTGTACTGAATGTAAAGTCCTCCATATACTGGATCCATTGGGAGACTTCTCTCGGTACGACTGCTTTAGTTGTTGTCTACTTAAATGCCATACAATCAGTGACAAGATCGAATTGGATCCCCAACAGATAATGGCGAAATTTCTTAGGCTCAAGGTAGTCTGCTTCAACTTCCAAGTAATAACGCTGACGCTTGGACTCAGCCTCTGTTGTTTTTCTGCTCCAATAGTAAACCGGATGCAAACTGCCCTCAAACTGCTGCAGTAACACAGCTCAGAAAACTTCCTTCGATGCATCCGTGTGGAGCTCACTTGGCGCTTCTCGTGAGTAATTTTTGTAGCGCGTATTGCTCTGCTTCGCCAATGTTGAACACCACTTCTTTCCTGACTAAGTTGGTGAGCGGCCGTGTAACTTGTGCGTACCCAGGAATGAAATTGAAGAAGCCTGTGAGTCCCAGAAAAGCTTGAACGTCCTTAGGCTTAGAAAAACGGCTTACTGCTGCTGTCTTCTCTTTGCCGGGCTAGATTCGACCGGTTTCAATGACATGGCCAAGAAAGCTTATGCGCGGTTGCATGAAGCTACATTTTTTTCAATTCATCTTTAGACCAAATTGCGCCGCTGTCTCCAGAACTAACTTCGTTTTCTGCATGCATGTATCAGGCGACGTCCCGTAAACAACTATGTCGTCCATATATAGCTGCATAACATCAGAATTGATTAGCTCTTAAAAAATATAGTTCACGTACCGAATGAACGCAGCTGGCGAGTTTTCAAAGCCGAAAGGCGCCTTATTAAACTTGAAAAGCCCCTCTTTTGTAACGAAGGCTGTATGCGGCTTGCTATGTTCTTCTATGGGCACATGAAAAAACCCATTTTGAAGGTCCATAATGGTAAACCACTAGGACTGCTGCAACTTCTTCAAGATCTCTTCCTTTATCGGCGCAGGAAAACAATCTATTAGCACCATGCTGTTCAACTTTCTGTAGTCTATGCAAGCTCGAAGTGTACCATCCCTCATTTTAACGACACAACTCTGCTTGCTACATTTGAAGACGACTTGCGCACGATTCCTTGCTCGACCCATTCCTCGACCTGTTTCCTTACAGCGCTGGATTCATCTGCTGCTAGGCGGCTCGGTGAATGATGAAATGGTTTGATCACTCCATCGGGGACGATCTTCAGGTGAATTGGGCACTGCCTTGCAGTTTCTGTGGGCTACTGGTAACTGCTCTCTATCATCTGGTCAACGGCTTTGCGATACTGCGGCGGAACTATAAAATATAAGTGTTCAGTGACAATATAAACAAGATTATGCTCATCTATCGGCATCGGATCTGCTTCTATGTTCAAAAACGTGTATCCTTGCTTATCGGCAACCAAAAGAAATTTTCTGATGAAATCACGCCCCAGAAGGGCACCGTAGTCGATCTGATTATTGGGACGATTAAAAACTTCTTTTTCCGTCAGCAACTTGTCCGCTATAACTTCTGCTTTAAAGCATCCAATAGGCTTTGTTATCATATGTCCAAGACCCCACAACGTAGATGTGATTTGAAGAAATTCAACGTTTTTTAAATTCTGCAGAACACATTCTCTGATTATAGTCACATCTGACCCTGTATCTATTAGGCAGTCAACTTCAACGTCGTTTATTTGAATTTTTTTCATTCGACTGCGATCTGCCGTAACGTAAACTTTACCGACTTTAATCACTTTATCAGGACAGTTATGGGAAATGTGACCGCTTTGATTACACTTGGAACATTTCACTACTGCTGTACAATCTTTGCGTTTATGCTCCCCTAATCCACAGTTAAAGCAATATTCTTTTTTACCGCTTTGCTGATTGACACTTTATCTCGGCTGATTTTTACCGAATTGCTTTTCAACCGTGCATAGATATCAAACTCTTCTCTCAATGCTTTGAAGGTATACAAAAAATTCTTCGAATAATGCTCGCTTAACTTCGTCGTAATTAAACACCATTTCAGCTTCCAGAAACAGCTTAGCTGCACCGGTCATCTTTCCCCTAGCGTGTACATACTTTTGTTTGTCCGTAAGATCATACGCGTCTGCATTTTTTTTCGAAAATTTTGAACCAATTTTCTATTGGCACCGACTTTCCATCACACTCGCTTATTATTTTTCCAAAATTATCCGGAGCGATTTTCATTTCATTTTCTCGTTGCTCATCAAAAACTATTTTAGGACTAGGAACAGTTGTAGCATTTGCTCAATTTTTGCAGTGATACTACTTCTCTCAGTGTTCTCATTGATATGTGCCATTTCACTCAATGTTTCATGTCCGACTTCTGCCATCGCATTTTCTCTCGAATCCAACTTAACTCCTGTTTCTCTCGGTCTTGTATTTTGCACTTTTGTATTCTGCTTCTTTAACGGCGTTTTCTTCATATTGTGCTTCTTTTTCTGTATATACCACACAAGTAACGGTAGTAATGTTTATTTAATTATTATGGTTCATAATACAAATTAAAGAGTATCAACTTTATAGTTCATTTTAAACGATATGACGACTTCTGATATTTTAGCTTCACGCTGACGCTGACGAGAAACGACTTTTTCTCTTGACAATTCACAACGACCGACTCCCGACTCCATGCTGCTACTTATCGATAGATTATGTTTAACTTAATGTTAATTAACAGGATAGCGTTAACTCCTCGATACTTCTGCCTTTTACATACATAACATAAGACCAATTTGTGCTTTTTAAACCGAATAAATGTCATTAAATGAGAGGCATGAGAACTCGCAAACCGATCGCAACGTTACATTATCATTGACTGTGAAATACAAGTACTACAACTGTTATCATAGTTAACATAACCTGCACAAACTGATCGTAACGCGCATTACTATTTTGTGTGACAAAAATCTTGACAGTTGGTGCGATATTAAAGATTTTTTATTTATTATATATTATTTCAGCATGAACTTAATGAAATTGGTAGTACAACAGCACTGTAGCTGCTTCATTGAATGAAATAGACAGAGCGGATTCGCTACGCGTATTTATTTCACGCACTAGGAAGTCGTTAAGCGATGTCTTTTCTCCGCACGACCGTCTGACCAAAGACAATATAAACACTAAGATGCGTAACGCTGAACAAAAAAGTTATAAGGCAGCTTGGTTTTCACACAAATAAGAACGAAAATGTAATCGTTGCCCTTACGCTCTCACAACTTAAAGAGCGTAAATTTCTAAAAATATAATGCGCTCTCAGTTCGACTTGACGATTGCCATGAGTCCATTTATATTTTAACTTAAGCTTGTAATTTTAACGTTTTCCTAGACTGCCAGCTTTGTCTCACAGAGTTGGGCGCGCCGCATTAAAAATTTGAAATGCAAAATAACTTCACATTGAATATTAATAATAATAAGGTTTTAAATTTTCAATATTTTTTATATTTTTTAAAATTATGTATGGGCATCAATTATTATTTTATTCATTAAAACGTCATTTAATGTGCAATGTTATTTTAATAGTGGAGTAATTAATTGATGTATATAGTAACGTATTTACGTCCACACAACGTATTTATGCACAATGGCAAACGCGGTCCATCCACTAAAAGTAAACTAAACAAACAAAAGTGACACACTTAGAATTATGTGTCGCACGTAAGCAATATCTAGCTAAGCGCTTCTCGCCTAATGAAAACAAATAATCAATTACCATGTATTTCTAATATTCGACACACGATTGATTCAGTCTTAACTTAAACTTTAAATAAAGCACCACGAACAGAAAATAACTCGCGTTGTTATTCAAGCCCGTTGTTTCAGCGTTAACCTTAGTTAATATCACAAGTTATTTATTCGACTCAAAACAGACATCATAACTATATATATATGTATTAACATATCATATAAAATAATAATTTATTTCAATCATCTGCCGTAAAGTTATTAAATTTTTACATTCCAACCTCTGCCACACATTTTAATAACATTGGGATCGGTCGCGGTCGGCGGAAGAAAACTAGAAAAAAGTTTTTCGGCAGCCAAAGTCAAAGGCAGAATTTTTCTTGGGTTTCAAAATAAATATTTTTGAATTTCAATTTTGCCGTATTGTTTTTACAAACTTTCAACAATATCTTAAGGTATGGGGTGTAATTTAACCCCTGAAAGACCGCTGGCTTTATTTAAATAAATATTTATTTGGAACCTCTTCCCACACACACACAAACATGTACACTACCAAGGCATAGGCTGATACGAGCGCTTGTCTCCAGCACCGACAAACTTTGCTGAAGCTAGCCTAGCGACTGAGATCGTCAGCAGCAGAGCGCAACGACTTCGGCAATTCCTCGTGTGTTTGGAGAGCGAAAAGCCCCTCGGCTGGCGTGGAGTTTGAAGAGTGAAAAGCCACATGAAAAGCCACACAAAAAATGTTGTCTTGCATTCAAATGTATTCGAGTTACGTATGTGTTAGTGTTTATATTGTCTTTGGTCTGACCTTCTTTCCGCTTTAGCATTTGCACAAGAGGTTGAAGTTAACAGCGAGCGATACAAGTTCGCAAATAATATTGCCTGAAGTGTTGAAGATAGGCTGCAAAATCCGACTAAAAACAACAAGGAAGAGATAATAACGGCAGACCAAAAAGGCAAAATACTCATTTTAATAAAAGGCAGGCAATAAAAAAATCCTGCCAATCGACGTCGACAACTCATCTCGTTTCAGATAGACCACGCAAAACCAACAAAGTGATCCATCCCAGAAACAAAACCAGAACAATCAGTGGTCAATGCAACAGCAAAACACTCAAGCCGACTCGTACAACAACCAGGGACATGCGAATAAAAGACCAAGCAACAGAAGCGCAACGTATACAGGACCGAAAAAACACAGAATCAATCATTTAGGCGCAGACGACACCCTACCCACCCAAGAGGACGGCGAATTCGAATACGACATAGACGACGAACTCATAGAATACGACCGGGTTATTTTTTAAGGCACAACTCCCTGCTTCCGTTCATATAAAGAACAATTGCAGATAAAAATTAAAATGTTCACAGATATGGGAGCATCTAAGAACTATATTCAACCGTTAAAAGAATTAATAAATATTATTCCGGTAAAAAAACTCATTAGTGTAAAATTAATTCATGGTTATGATGCTATGAACCAAAAGTGCCTTGTGCTTGACTTGATTTACTTAAACAAACTGACGTTTACTTGACGTTAATTGACGTATAGTTAATAACAGCGGTTCCGAAAGTTTAAAATTTGTTAAATTGTTTAAGCGTGAATTTCACGAAGATTGAAGATATAGAGATACCCCTGGAGGTAACAGAAAAATTTCACCTAATGCCATGAAATCGAATGAAGCACGACCGTACAATGCTAATATCATTTGTACAATGTGGACAGGAAATGAAGTCCCCATATATTTGAAGTTATACTCTTATCCTATGGTGTCTGAAACTTTATTAATTCTTCACCATAAGCTTTGTTAAAGAACGGTAAATGCCGACTATCATGGTCGCCCTATACTAACCCCGTGTGGGGTTAAAGGCTTGGAAAAGACTTGGAATAGATTTCAAGAAACTCAACGTAAACACAACGGACGACGATCTAATATAGTCTCTATTTTGTAAAATTTTGTCAAAGTAAAATATTTTACGACCTTGGATTTGAAATCTATTTTTCATCAGACAGCGAAAAATGACAAGAAAAAAACGGCCTTTTCTGCAGGAAATGGAAAATATGAATTTTACAGACTTCCCTTTGGATTGTAGAAAGCACCCAGTATTATTAATGGTCTAGTATTTTTATTGATGGTGTGCTCAGAGAAAAAATCGGTATGAATATAGTGTGAAAATTTACTACAAGCCAGGAAAAAAACCACGTCGCAGATGCATTATCACGGCATAATAGCTATGCCCTAGAAGATGATGCACAGCCCAACATTGCCACGATATACAGAGAAGTATCGCTTACCTACACTATAGTCATCGGAAAAGCCAACAAATTGTTTTCAAGTCCAAATAATAAAACAAGAAAGTAAAATTCCGATGGCATGTTTATTTTCTTTGTCAACAAAAATATAGACATCTAATACATTTTTCGAATGGACTTACGTTAATTGAGAGGAATCGCGACATTGCCAAAAAGGACGTTGGAAACGCAATTCATTGTTCCAACATATAAACAATAACAAATAAACAGAAAGAAACAATGGTTGCAGAATGCAATAGGGCCCATAGGGCCGCAGATGAAACCTTTAATAAATTCAGCAGGACTATTTTTTTTCATTAAATGACAAATTTTCATTTATACCTTAGGATTTGGGTTACACTACTTTTTGTAACAATGACGACAGCCAAACTTACCGACTACACTAATGCAAACTATATTCCAATCATAGTCGGAGACGTAACTATTTGGAAAGACTTTCAGTACATAAAACACTCAACTAATCATGTACTCAGCAAAAGTAAAGGAGATAGAAGAATTGAGAAAACCTTTCCTTAGTCACACATGAAGCAGATACTGGATTCAGGCGAACGACACTTGCAGACACTTACAGCGACAGTAAATTATAAATTTATTAATTTGTAAGGCACTGCCTTAAAAATTGCAACCGGGACCACAGAATGAGCTCATCGAATAGGAAAATAGACAGATGACTAATAACACACAGACACAGGTACAAAAAATGAACTTTCAAACGCAGTAAACCTTTTAGTAAGATATGCAAAAATAAAACAAATATACACAGAACATTTATGCGAAGTAATGCGTTTAATATAAATAGATAATTATTTCAGTGCTCGAAGCCTTAATGTAATCGGCTACACTCATAACATTTGAATAATCAACGTGGTATTTTCGACTCAAATGTTTAAAAAATATTAATAATGCACACTCTACAAAAATTACAATTACTGATCTAATGGAAGTTGCCCAAATCAAAATTTTCTTAATTAATGATATTTTACTCTTCATAATTAAATATATTAAATATTAAATACCAGTCTCGATGATTGCGTTATTATCATCACCGACAAATCAGCCACGATCAACGAAGAAAGGGAAAATGGGACATTCCTTTTAACTGTCGATGATAAAGTAATGATAAACGACTCTGTTTACCGAAATTTAAAAAATAAAAAAACCACAAAGAGATACTGAGCTTTCCGTACTTGCATAAGAGGAAATCTGCGATATCTCGCCGAAATGGATGAGAGTCTCATAAAACGGCCTTTAATATCTGGATAAATGTATATGTATATGTATATGTATATGTATATGTATATGTATATGTATATGTATATGTATATGTATATGTATATGTATATGTATATGTATATGTATATGTATATGTATATGTATATGTATATGTATATGTATATGTATATGTATATGTATATGTATATGTATATGTATATGTATATGTATATGTATATGTATATGTATATGTATATGTGTATATGTATATGTATATGTATATGTATATGTATATGTATATGTATATGTATATGTATATGTATATGTATATGTATATGTATATGTATATGTATATGTATATGTATATGTATATGTATATGTATATGTATATGTATATGTATATGTATATGTATATGTATATGTATATGTATATGTATATGTATATGTATATGTATATGTATATGACCATATATATACATATGTATATGCCTATATATATACATAGGTATATGTATATATATATATAGGTATATGTATATATATATGTATATGTATATGTATATGTATATATATATGTATATGTATATATATATGTGTATATGTATATGTATATGTATATGTATATGTATATGTATATGTATATGTATATGTATATGTATATGTATATGTATATGTATATGTATATGTATATATGTATATGTATATGTATATGTATATGTATATGTATATGTATGTACTATATGTGTATTTGAATGTAAATATCTTTTGTAAGCGACTCATATTAGTCCTCACCTTTAATATATTTTCATCTCCTTTTGTCATTAAATATTGGAGGGGCTTGTTATGAACAAATTAAAACTGTTGTGCCTACAGTGTAATATACGGTACACAATATTGATTTACATTATTTACATAATCCCTAGCTAATTTATGTTAACTGCATGCATTACATTAAAAACTTTAAAATATTTGTACGGCGGTCCTTGCAGGATTATAAAGTGTGAGCGGATATACTACAAGAAAGATCAGTTATATTCAGGGTGCCGAAGACAAAATACTCTTGCAGAAAATTTTATGATATTTTCCACGATGAGCTACCTTATTAGCCAAAATATGTAATTTACCGATACGTCCGACACTGACGTAAAATCAATAGCAAAAACTTTACACCTTTGTTAAATTTCATCGTTTTTGGTTTTCAAGTAAGACTTCTCTTGTCGTAAGTGCCCGACTAGGGGACATACTGAACCCTGTCATGACATGCAGGTCAACTTTTACATTCATACCTTCATTCATTGCTCAGAACAAGTGTGTCTAACCCAAATAATTGAATTGAGATAAAAAAATCAAACTATGGGCCCTGGAAAGAGTTATTGCAGAATTGCGCAAAGAAATTATTTCGAAGTAAGTGATGGAAAAATGTCGATTCGAATTATTGCTTCAAAACTTATTAGCTCGAAAACGATGGTTAACAATGCCTTGGTGCATAACGGGTGCAGTGGAATTGCCAAAAACAAAAAGCCGCGACCTAAGAAAACAACTCCTGCGGATGATCGTTTAATCTGCGCCATTCATTTCACCAGCAGAACCGATCGTTCTTTGAGCTCCAAGTTAATTCACGGCATAACATCGGCGACTTCTTGAAGATGGACTTCGTGTATGCATTACTACACTAAAACCACATGTGTCAAAAAATTTAATGAGCCGGCTTCAATTCGCTAAGGAACATGGTGAAAATCCCTTGGAATTTTGGAAGCAAGTAGTCTGGAGCGACGAATCTAAATTCAATTTGTTTGTATCAGATGGAAAAACATATGTTCGACGATTACCAAACAAGGAGCTTGACCTCGCTATACCATAAAGACCATTAAGCATGGGCATGGAAATATAATGGTGTGGACTGCATTTTCATGGTACGGCGCTGGACCTATTCGACGTATAAATCAAAAAAATATCAGCAATTGTACAAAAATATTATAGAGGAAACTGTGAAGCTTTCTGCAGTGGACCTTATTTTTTTTAGGACTAAGCACACAGCTAAAAACGCTAAATCATGGTTTTCTGCTAAAAAAAAAGTTAGCGTTTTACGCTGGCGTGCAGAAATAAAAAGAAATATGGCTAAATATTACAATAAACCGATGTCAGGATTTAGTCACTAGCCTTTTGAGAAGATGCAATGCTGTACTTAAATCAAAGGGTTATCCGACTAAATATTGAATTTAAAGAATATGTTAAAAGCGATTTTTGTTTTTGATTTTTATATATTATGGTTTTTAATATTAAAAGGATTTTTAAAGCATTATTTTTCTTACTCTTACAATAAATACATAACTTAAAGGTTAATAAACATAATTAATCTCACTAAAAATACAAATAATTGTTTAATTTTTAAATACATGTAGTTTTAGTAAATAAAACGACTGTCCCTAATTATATGCCCACCAGAGTATATTCTGTGTTTCTAAACAAATCTAGATATAACTTTTGCAACCGATTCGTTATGTGCCATAATAAAATATAAATATGTATATGTATATTAAACTATTCATTTCAACCAAACTTGCTGCCTCTATATTTTATAATCTACGAAAAAGGCTTAAAAAATTAGAGGTTGTACATATTTATCGATTTCAGGAAAAAGGAGGGGGGTTATCGATTATTTCAAATTAACTTGATCTGCGCGTGCCATGGACGAGTCTATATTCGAAGAGTTGACGGACGGACGGTCGGGCGGACGGTCAAATGGACGTACATTAAAGTCAAGTGGTTTTACGTGACCTCTTGCGACGATTGCTAATTCAAGCGTCAATCAGCGCCCCATTAGAACATCAATTCCATCAGGTACCAATTTCAAGACACTACTGTTTGGTTGTGACTTCCACATTGGTTTGGAGGAAGCCTACCTAATCATCTTCCGATCTATGGCCAACGGCACCCGGTTGTATAACGCAACACACCCAACACAAAACTCCCCGTAGGGCCGCAACCAAAACCGATAGACCGACGGACATGGCTAAATCGACTCGGCTATTGATGCTGATCAAGGATAAATATATTCTATGGGGTCGGAGTGGCCATCTTCAGCCTGTACATACATTTCCACAAAACCATTTTTAGCTTGCCTCATTAAGATCATGCTCTTGTTTAGAAGTTTTTCACGAATTTAGTTTCCGTAGTGGAAGCCAAGCGCAGCAGCTGTTCACAGCCTGCGTTCACATGTGTGTGTGTGTGTATGTGTATGTGTGATTCTTTGTATGTGTGTATGAATGCAGGGGACCGAAATGTATGAAAACACTATGTTCAGGGTATCGCCTAGTCAAGCGTTCCCGACTAGAGTCTTCTCACTTGTTTAATCTATCGAAGTCGTCTTTTAACTCGGAACGATGAACAAGTTCTAATAATCTCAAAAAAGCAAACTTAAATTTTTTCGGGCAGATCACGTTTGTACGATTTTCGGCTATTGAGACATATATAATATATAAAGCGATACATATAAGTATAAGTAAACACTCGAATTAATTTGCAACATTATGAAAAGCAGGACATGAAATTAAAGAGAAACGTGGAGCAATTAACTAAGCAAACTTGAGCTAATTTTTTGTATTCACTATTCAATATTTTAACTCCGGTAATAGCGAAAAGTATGGATTTTGAGGCCAATACGCATCTTCTCCAAGGAGGAAAGGTGGTCTTCCTTGCCAAATAGATTCTACGAGTTCATGAACGTCGCAAACACGCGATTCATGACCGGCTAGGTTCGATAATGCCGGCACATGATGCCAAGACATATCTTTGCCCACTTCTTGGATGCCTGCAACTCGATTGGCTACGAATGTTGTGCGTAATGAAGGTGATGGGTTTATCCAAAGTAATGTGATATCAGAATCTGTACTGAAATTCACACTATCGACTCTACAACGGTCCAAAATTTGTTTGATGTTGGACCACAACTGAGCTTACGAGAATGCCGCACAAAGTTTGAGCCTGGGAATAAACTCAGTTTTGAGAAGCGCAATTTTGGCTTTGGCAGTCAACAATCTGTAAACTGTCTTGTTACCTTAGTTCTAAAATATAGGCAGCAGCTATATGCTGCACTGGATGCGTCCACGAATCCATGTACTTGAATGCTTGTGTCAAAGCTTGCATGAGTTTATCATGGGATGGAAACGATGTCGAGATCAAGAAGATCCGCCTTGAAATTTTCCCATCTACTATGCATTTCCATGGGCATTGTTTCATCCCATGGTAACTGCATGCGCCACAGCTCTTGTAGCAGAATTTTGGCCCTTATGCTTGTAGGGCTCTCCAAGCCAAGTGTGTCAAACATGCGTGCAGCGACTGATAATATATTGCGCTTCGTTGGGCATAACTCGGAGAAACTATAGTCCAAATGATATCGAAATGTATCGCACTTTTGTTCCACCTCATATTCCGCGTTTTCGTGGAGTCGGTATCATTAAGGTTGAGAGCTTTATCGTTCTCACCTTGTTCCATCATATTGGGATTATTACAAACATCATTACAAATGACTTCGGAACCAAGAACATGGGTATCCTTGTGGCGTATACCCAGTTCTTGCAAACATCGGATGGCTAGAACCGAAACAGTCGCAGTGCCATAGGTAACCGTATTCAAAGGAAAAATGCGAGGCTCAGTCGATGAGCTTCCTCTGAATAATCGGGCCCACCATGAGAAGGTCGTTGAGTGCTTGTGTCGTTGTCGTCTTACATGACGCGCCACACACTACTCGTAGTTTGGTGGAACTGCTATCAGGTCTCAGGACACAGTGATGCGGTATGAAGTAATGTGGCCGAGGTCTATGTATTCCGTCATGAACTTTACGTACATTTCACGGACGTCGAAACCTTTGGATACTCTCCTGCTAAGTACAGAAATTGTCTCTTGGCCATTTCAAACGAAGGTAGCAGGTATGTCTTGAAGGCCAAACTGCCTTCAAACCGCCCTGGCGACAAATTTCGAACACTATTCTTGAAACTCTGCTCGCATACAAGTTGCTCTGATAAGTATTTTGCTAAGCTATATTATTCGAGAACTGCTTCTTGTTCCCAGAACCGCTCTGCAAGGGCCACTAGCCAGGTTTCTTCGCTTGGGTACATAATTGCACATCATAAAGGACTTTGTCAGTCGCGATTGAACTCTCAACGAGAGCAGACGTGCCTACGGACGGTCTTATCGCGAATTAGCACGTGTTACCAGTAAACGTTTGCCTACTGCCTCCTCATTGGTCGCATCGATCGCGTGTTTTGCATCGCGCGTTCTGATTGGCTGACCCGCCAGCGCTTCAACTGACGCACCAACACACACGCAAGCGAACAGTGTGCGTGTTATCTGCAGTCGTCGCTGTTTATAACAACAACAACAGATTCGAAATCAGCTGCAGGTGTTGCTGCCGCTATACCGGCAAGCAGCTCCCCAATATCCCCCCTCACCCCCGCACCCATAAAGATGAAATGCCAGGCATTCCCGCGCCCCATAAAGACTAGAGCTAGTGCTCCTATCAAGCAGTCTGCCAAGAAGGCTAATACAACTGCTAAATCCAGCTCCAGCGAGGAGAGCAGCAGCTCGTCTACTGAGCCGGGAGAGATGAAGCGCAAAATCGCAACAAGGCGACCATCCCCAAAGAACCGGATTAATGAAGGACCCAGCACTAGCGCTGCTGCACGAGCAAATCTTGCCAACAACAAGTTTGCTATCGTATCCAGCGATGATGACGACGATGACGACCTGGAACCCCCACCATTGGCCTGCAAGCCGCAAGAAGCAAAACCCAAAAAAATCAGGCCCCCTCCAATCTTCATCCCGGATGTCTTAAACATCAATGCCCTAGTGCAAACCATAACCGGTGTCATAGGAAAAGATAAGGACTTTTCCTACAAAGCTGGGAAAGACAACAAGGATACCCGACAAGGACAGTTATTCTGCCCTCAAACTGGAACAGGAAGCCCAACAGAAGAGGTACCACTCTTACCAACATCGGGATGAGCGGGCGTTTAGGTTAGTGGTAAAAGGCATCTACCACTCCACCTCCAAGGACGACATCAAGGATGCCATGACCGAGCTAGGGCATAAATTCCGAGACCTCAACAGTGCCATCAGCCGTGTAACTAAAATACCACTCTCTGTGTATTTTGTCAACTTGGAACCGGCCAGCAACAAAATTAAGAGATTATGGAGGTGCGTGCCAACCGAAGTGTTCAACACACATGCTCTCCAACTTGGACACTTCCCAACCCAATGGAAAAGTGCGGAAATCATACTTATACCAAAGCCTGGTAAGCCTGAAGCCAATCTCGCCTCCTATCGTCCGATTAGCCTGCTGGCAATACTCTCCAAAATACTTGAAAGGGTATATCTGCATAGTGTGTTGCCGGTTGTGGACGAGGCCGGTTTGATCCCTGATCACCAGTTTGGCTTTAGGCGTTCCCACGGAGCACCGGAACAATGCCATAGGCTTGTGCAACGCATCATGGAAGCCTTCGCGGACTCGAAATACTGCTGTGTCGTTATGCTAGACGTCAAACAGGCGTTTTACAGGGTGTGGCAACCAGGCCTCCTATACAAGCTCTCCACGCCCCAGGACATCAGAGCAGGCGTGCCTCAAGGCAGCGTTTTTGGACCGCTGCTCTACACTCTCTACACAACCAACATGCCTGTCTGCCCGCACCAGAGCCACCTATGCCGACGACAGTGCGTTCATAGCAACTGCTAACACACTGTACACTTGGCTGAAGAGATGGAATATCTCCGTTAACCAGGAGAAATTCACCCACACCACCTTCACGCTGCGAAAGGGTAACTGTCCCTCAGTGTTCCTTGACGGAACAATCATCCCAGAGAACCCAACACCTAAGTATCTGGGCATGACCCTGAACAGACGGCTAACGTGGCACGAACATCTGCTTCGCAAAAGAAAGCAGGCAGAAGAGAAGCTAAAAAATACTACTGGCTGATCGGCAGGCAGTCCAAACTGAAACTCCGGGTCAAACTGCTGTTATATAAAACCATTATAAAGCCAACCTGGACATATGGCATCCAGGTCTGGGGTACAGCCAGTAAAAGTAATCACAAAACGATTCAGCGGTTCCAAAACAAAGCGCTAAGAATCTTGTCCAACGCGCACATTTACCACGATAACGCCACAATACACTCGCAACTAAGTGGGTTAGGGAAGAAATTGCAAAGATGAGTGAGGACTATGTCAACAGACTGCACAGCCACTCTAACAACCTTTCCATAAACCTGCTGCTACCAAGCATCTCCTGCGGACCCACCCGCTGGACCTCCCACAGAGAGAAGATGCTTAACTCCCGTCAAGAATTGCGTACTTATGAACACATCGCCGAAGTGCAATTTGACAGTCTGTTTAATGACTGCAAGTAATTTATGCACAGTTGCTTTAGTTTGGCCGAATCTAACACTGACATTTCTGCAAATCCTTCCGAATAGTGTGATTTGCACTGCAAAATTGACATTTAATTTCGCTAAGCTTTGTACATGGAAATGAGGATTTGTTATTTTTAGTTGGCTTCAACTCGCAAGTTATAGTCGAGTTGTTCTTCATACCTAGATTTAGTGTTAAGATCAACTTTTGACATGACAATGTGAACAATTACATGATAACAATAACAATAACAATAATTGCAAATGTCAAACATCTGTGCTAAAGTGTCCAAAGAAATCAGACACTTGTTGTCATACACGCGATATAGATTGGCTAAGGTAGTTTGGGTAGTTTGCATCTGAGACATGGAAAGGTTTATTAGTTCCCAGTACCTCATCTGACAAGCACAAAACGAGATGGTTGAACTTCTCTATGTTTGAACACGCCAATGCACTTTTTGTGCTTTCCACTAAACTTGGGTAATTTAAATTTTGGAAGATTGGAATGATGCGACATTGTGGGCACACTGCCGTTGGTGATCGTTAATAGCAGCCATATATGAAGATCTTGGTAGAACGCATGTTTCCTCAAGTAAGGCACGGCTAGAATTTTCTGGATCAATGTAGTCAATTTCATACTGCAAATCCAATGCTTTCGCAATGTATGAATTTAGTATGTCTAACTGGCACTGAATCTAAGAAGGTTCTTTAACGTTGTATATCACATTCTACCTTTTCTAGTTTAGAAATCAATAGTGTTAATTGCTCGCTATAACAATCGTCCACATCAACAACAGAATCGCCTAATCAATTTTTGTTGTTTTTGTTTCCCATTTTCAAACTCGGCACCATTTATATTCACACAGAATTCATAGAATCGTTCACTAAAGAAATTAAGCAAATATGATAAGATAAGATAGACACTCCCTTAATCGTAACCTTCACCCGACGAACAACAACCGAAATAATGCACGCGAAAAAATATGCATTTACTTTCTTAATGGTAAACCTCCTGAGCGTATTGAGTTGATTTAGGTATTATTCTTGATCCCAAGCTTAAGTTTGACAAGCATATTTCTACTGCTGCTAATCGAGCTTTTGGAGTCCTGGGATAAAGCTGATGGAAAGAATTTGACGATCCCTACGTTACTAAAACTCTATATACTTCACTTGCTCGTCCAATTCTTGATCTTGTATATGGTGTCCCTAATACAACGCTTATCAGGATAGAATTGAATTTGTACAAAAACGGTTCCGAGCAGAAATACTGGGTACGTCTGGTGCGTCTTCTGGATGTTCTGCCTTGCTTCTTCGCGTAACTTTTTCCGTTCCTCGTAAAACGCCTCTACCAGCTCATGGTTTATCACCTCCAGTAGATGACCGTGCCCAATGTTTCCGCCCACGGGACAGGATGTATTACCCTGGGGTGAATAATAACACTACGTAACAAAATCAAATTTCTGTTGTATAGTTTACCAAACCTAGTTTTTCAGATACATATGACGAAAATACTCTTTAAAAATTTTTCTATAGCGAAAATTGTTTTTAAAAAATTTTCAAAATATGGATTTTTTTTAGTTTTTTTTCAGAGGTAAGTTTGCATTATTAATTGTTACTTGAGAATGTTGTAAGTGATTTTGAAAAGCTTAACGATTACAGAAAGCTTATAAATATATCTATTAATCAATACTTTTAAGTTTAAATTATTGGTTTTGCAACTATATATTTTTCACGCTTTTTTTACTTTAAAGTTCGGGGAAAAGTCGGAAAAAATATATATTTTTCCGTCACCCACTTATTTAATTGGGCGTCGTTTAAGATATCAATTACTCAAATCGATGGCGAAACGTTTTAAGGCAGATTTAAAGTAGATTCATATAAATATATTAATGGATCATCAATTAAGACATCATTCATTAAAATAATAATGAAACCAACAATTTATATGATGTTCCACTCACAGAAGGAATGATTTTCGAGTGCTATTGACCAAGATAAGGTCCCCAATCTTAAGATAAATGGTCATAAAACAATCAGAAATTATATATATCAACAAACGTTTATATTTCACTATTTATTACTTGCTTCTTAAGTTATTATATGTTATTTGAATTTTCAAGTATATTAAAAATGGTTCAAGTATCGTGTCTTCTCGTATGAGACCCCACACATAATCGCTCATCATGTTCTGATTCCACAATCCCTGATAACGTCGCTCGATAGATTTTAATTGTTGGCGAAATCGTTCTCCATTTTCATCGCTCAGCTTACCTAAGTTGTAGGAGAAAAAGTTCAAGGTGGAGTGCAGGAAATGGATTTTCAATGACATATTTGCTGCGATTTTTTTAATTTGCTATCAATTTTCTGACGATTCCAATACAATCCGCACTTTTGTTGTTGCCCAATAAGTGTGTAGTGACTTGTCGAAATGAGTTCCAGGCTGTTTTTTCACCTAATGTCAAAATAGAGTAAACTTCCTTATTTTCCAACAGCTTTCGAATCTTTGGACCGTCGAATACGCCTTCTTTAATGTTTGCCATTGAAAGAAGTGGGAAAAGATGCCAATGCCTTTACAAAATTTTTGATCAGTCCAGGCTTGATGTGCAATGGTAGCAATGTTATATCATCGACGTTCACTAGAGGCGCATTTTGAATATTATAATATCCTAAAGTCTGTGCTTCCCGTTTTGGCCAATCCTTCCATGAGTAATGCTCATGACTAACTCGTCTATCCCAGAGACAGAGAAAGCAACAATTCTTTGTATAGCCACCTTGCATCCGGATAACATGGCAATAACTTTTAAATCGCAGCAGATCTGCCATAGTGCTCCTTACACTTGATGCATTCAAACAGTTTAGCCATTGTTCCATACGATTCTTTCATATTAACAGCATGGGCGGTCGGGATGAAGAGTTTCTGATTTCCATTGTGAAGTAAAACAGCCTTTAGACTATCCTTGCTGCTGTCCGCAAAAACCTCCAATCCTTTAGGTTATACGTTTCGCAAATTTCTGAAAATAGCCCGACAATGTCGTGGCAAATGCACATACCATCCTTCATCGAGTAGTATTGAGAGAAAGATAGATGTTGTTCAGAAGATTTCGATTGCGGATAAATAGCTTTGATATTCTTCCCAATACCAATTTTTTCAAATGCGCATAAGTAACAGTCAGAATAATGAGAATCGGTATTTACCCATATCATAGGTCCCGAAAATTTAAAAGTATATCTAAAAGAAAGAAAATTGTTAATATTTTTAACAGGAATTGGTTGCTTAATATGTAATGTGGTACTTACTCCTTATTTTGGTTTTTTGAAAAATGTGCTTTGCACGTAGTGCAAATAAAACTTGGTGACCAATCTTCTTTCCAATTGTTGGGTTCAATTCCAAAGGATTTATTATATGCACTTTGCAACCGTTCGTTGAATAACACTAATGCACTAATGTGTAGACTGATACCTGCAACAGGAATTTTTCCATTAAATGAAGTTCCAGTCGACGCTAGATGTAGGGGCTGATTCTCCGGTCAGCGGCCGATACTAGTAGATGGGAGACTATCGCTTAAGTATAATAGGCCATTTTCATGCTAGCATCCTCGGCGAAAAGAAGAAAAACAAAACCACTGTCATCTGTTCACGAATACCATCAGTAACGCCAAACATACCGCCCATTCGGGCCGATCCGAGTGAAGTTTCCGCGCACGAACGCATAGCTCATTTATATGAGCGAATTTGAAAAATGCGACATAAAGCAGGGTTGCTGAAATAAAAATGTCTCAGCCGTCTCACCAATGATTACTATCTTAAACGACGCCCAATTAATGCAGCTATATACATGGGTGACGAATAAAATATATTTTTTATTCGGATTTTCCCCGAATTTTAAACTCAAACTAGTAAGAACGTTGCAGTTGGACGCAACCGACTGCGTATAGTCGTTCACAGTACATCGAAGTTATTATTGCTATTTAGGGAAAATATGGAATTTTTTAAATTTCATAGCGCTGAGATAGACGTATCCAACATTTTTAGCTCGATCTTAAGAGGAGGTCACCCAAACACTGTTTGCCCAATTTGGTGAATCTAGCTTTAAAATTGTGGGAGATATAGATTTTCGCGGTTTATGGGGGCGGGAGTGGGCATGGCCGGAAATTTTCTCACCGACCTTTGAAATGAGCCATCAAACTTTAAATTTCGTAACTCTAGCTCCAAAATTGTGGGATATATAGCTTTTTGTGATTTGCGGGGCGTGGGTGGGCATAGCCAGGAAATTTTTAATGGATCTTTAAAATTTGGTGACTCTAGCTCCAAAATTGTGGAAGATATAGATTTTCGCGATTTGCGGGGGCGGGAGTCGGAGTGGCCGGGAAATTTTTTTTGCGATCTTTAAAGGGCGTTACCAGGCATCTGCCTAGGTGACTCTTGCTTTAAAACTGTGAGAAATATAGGCTTTCGCGCTTTGTGGTGGTGGGAATGGGCTGGGGTGGGCTTGGGGGGGTAAATTTTTGTACTCGTATTTAAAGCTTATGACCACTAATCTACCTTTAAAATTTGGTGACTTTAGCTCAAAAACTGTGAGAGCTATAGCCATTTCCGATTTTTTAAATCGGGACATCAAGATCGATTTTGGCAATTACGGAGGCAGAGGGGGCGTGGCCAAAAAAATTTTCTGTGATGTTTGGGGGAACTTTCCAGTAATTTATATTACAAATATGGAGCCTCAACCTCAAAAACTGTGGGAGATATAGCCATTTCCGATTTTGTAAGGCAGGATGGGTTGGGGGCGTTCCAGTGGGCGTGGCCGGGATATCAAGGCGAGGTTTTGGCGAGGTTACCAGCAATCCACACACCAAGTTTGGTGTCTCTAGCTTTAAAATTGTGTAAATTATACACATATTACTGTTTTGAGCTTTCAAATATATCGATTTTAGCGATTACAGAGTCGGATGTTTGGGGGAACTTTTCAGTAATTAATATTACAAATATGGACACTCTAGTTCGAAAACTGTGGGAGATATAGCATTTTCGATTTTTAGGGCGCTAGGGGGCGTTCTAGTGGGCGTGGCCGGGTAATCAAGGTCGCAATTATTGGAGGAGGTCACCAGCAATCTACATACCAAATTTGGTGCCTATATCTTTAATATTGTGGGAAAATTGAACTTTTATATAATTGCGATTTGAGGTGTATCGACATGTTATCGATTTGCCAGCCTCCCAGTGGGCGTGGTACAGAAATCTTAACACTTTGTGATGCGGGGTTAGCCACAATAGATAATCATAGGGTTTAGGTTTAAGTCGTATTAAATAAGGGGCAAGGACCATAAAATGCATATTATTAACTAAGTTTTTATTACTAAAGGATAGTATTAAGTAAATGGAATTTGTGAAGTCATTAAATAAGTCGCAAGGAGCGCTAGAAAGAAAGAAAGAACTCAGCATTAATTGAGATTAAGGGTTCGAGGGATCGGAGCGGTGGCGTAACCGTTGAGAGTGGCAACGCCACCCGACAGAGAAAGCGCGCATAGGGGCACCACGAGATTAAAAGCTGCATGGTGGGAAGGGTTCGCGATCTTCAAAGGGCAGAGCCAAAGCCCAGGCTCGAGACTTGCGATCGCGACGTTGAAGACCGTAGACGTGCATGACGCGAGCAAGGAGACTAGCGATCGAGACGTCGACGAGTCACGGTGTGACGGAAAATTATAAGTTGAAGTGTAGCACGACCGAACGTACCGGTGCGCGAAATATAAAACCGAAGAGTGGCCGAGGCTCGTAAGCTCAGCGTGCGTAGACGCGACGTCGTAGAAAAGTGAAAATAGCTTGACAAAGCCACATTGCCAAGTGGAATTTGCGAAGGAGAAGAGCAGGAACAGTTCCAAGTGTGGGAACGAGCGATTTCGTAAGTAGGGGGAAAACGAAGCAGTGCAGCAGGGTCTGTTAAGTGCAGGCGAGATCGCAGTCTGAATAAAAGAATTGAGAAATCGAATAAGTTGTCTTACACTTAATTCAATAATCGTAGAAACTAATACTCGTATCTAGTTTGCTCCTAATAACCGTAGTAGTCGTAAACGTCGGCGGTAATTCGCATTGACTTTGACTGTTCACTGTCTATATCGATCGCGGCAGGGACCCAGCGATAGTTTGTGGGTAAAACCCGAGGGCACGAACTTAGTAACTTTAGAAGTCATGGTATTCGAGCGAACGAATCCGAAGGTGACAGTATAATAGTCGTGCCTTAAATTAACACGAGCCCCTTCTCCCTTTGCTATACTACCATGCCCATTTCAGCTTAGTGTCTCGGCCACTTTACAAATAATTTGTAAAGCTGGACCTGTGTAGACTGAGAGTTGTCCTCCGGCCTATACACTACTTTACAACTTTGTCTGAAGCAGATAACTACAACTATATATATTTCAAGTCTCTATCTTCAATAGCGCCGAAAAAATTGCGTTCATCCGGACAGACGGACGGACAGCATGAGGACTTTGCACAAAACCAATATACTAGTTTCACTTCGTGAACAAGTATAAAAATCGTAAGAAATACCGCACACTAAATCATAATTTTCTTAATTGAAAAATATATAGTTGCAAAACCAATAATTTAAACTTTAGACAGTCGACCACTGATTAATAGATATTTTCATTAGCTTTCAGTAATCAGTAATCTCGAGTAATGATCAATAATGCAAGCTGACTTCTAAAAAAACACTAAAATATATCATATTTTGAAAATATATTAAAAAGGCTCACCATAGTACAATTTTTATCGTGGTCCCATATATATCAGAAAAACTAGGTTTGGTAAACTATACAATTTGGCTGTTACCTAGCATTATTCAGAGACAATATGGAATATGTAGATTGAAAAAATATTGCAAACAGATCGGCGTTGACCTGATTTGTGTTCGCACTCACGTTTTCAAACGCTACAATTTAGAATTAGAATTTTTATATTATTTTACTCACGAGATTTAGGTTACAAAAGTTAGATCCTGCAACAACATAAATTTTTTCTAATACCTTCACTTAACATTTTTTAATATCAGTAGTTTATGTGAGAACCAGGAAGGCTGATTTGACCTCAGCTTGTATACAAGAGGAACACAGACATCAAAATGTGAGTTCAGGATACTATAAAATAGTTGAATGTACAATTGTTCGTTAGTTTTGGTACCTTAAAAGGCACAGTAGTACTTCAATCAATGACTATATTCAGAGTAGGATAAGAAAGTCCCTTAGTTCTTAAAAGCGGGTCAATTCTGCGTACAAGCTTGCTGGGCGAATCCAACACGAAGATGAAATCAACAGATCTGTCTCTTGTTAACCTGAGCTAGGAACAACTCATGTACACCGTCGACAAAGTCATGTGATTTGGATGGTAACAGCAAATTTCAATACATAGGTGATAACCAATCCAAGTCAGGAAGATTAAAATCTCCTAGAATAATCAAAAGGTCCAAAAGGAATGGAGGAAAGGTGGTGTAAGTAAATGGATATATCGGACATAGGGAATGTATAAACATGTGATGTAAATACAAGTATTTAGCAAACAGACTTTTACTCCGACGAACTCAATGTCCGAAGGGGAAAGCTTTATGGGCTCAGATGAAAAAACGGAATCAACAGCTATAAGGATAACTCCCCCAGACGAGAAACTCTAAAATAACTACATTTTGGAGCAAAAATTACCGAATCTAAAATGCCCGGTTTTAACGTCGCGGTAAAAGCAATTACATTAAAATCAAGGTAAAAGCTATTTACATGGAGATTAGTGAGTTTAGATTTAAGATCTCTAACACTTTGGCAAACGGTTGGTTTGGTATTCTGAAGGATGATATATCCCTCGAAAGGGCAAATTTAAATTTGTCCACTGTTATACTTGTGGCTTGAATTTAAGCCTATATTTGATAGGATTGTGGGAGGATATGTATGTGAAGGGGTTAGGTTAAGGGTTAGTTAGGTAGTCTGTCTTGTCCGGGTTTACCAGCCCCAGTTTCATGGAACTATACTGGAAGTATTCTTTTAGGATACGAGAGGATTGATCGGGTGCCTCGCTCCCCACAGTGAAAAAACCGTGTCCATGCACATGGCATGGAGATCATACTCTTAGTTTAGAAGTAATACCTTAGTTTCCCTAGTGGGGGCCAAACGCAGCAGTTACTTATATATTTGCTTTAATTGGGCTATTAATCATTGGAATCAATGAAGAGACGGCGATATAACAACATTTGAAAGTTATACTAGTTTTTGTCGACGTAAATGAATTTTTTTACATAATTTTCTACTTAATTTGGACTTTAATGTCTCAGGAATGCTGCCCGAACTTATTTATTGGCTTTTTGACTTTATAATCACACAAATGTATTAATGGATCTTCAATTACGATATCAGTTATTAAAATTTATGCAGAAACGACCAATTTGTATGATGTTCTATTGACAGAAGGAACGATTTTCTGCGCTATAGACCGAGATAAGGCGCCTAATCTATAGATAAATGGTCATAAAACAATCAGAAATAATACATTTCAACAAATGGTTCTTAATAACACGATTTACTATGTGTTCCTTAAATTATTACATGTTATTTGAATCGCTATCACTTTAGTAAAGTAGGCCATATACATAGAAGCATCCTCGGCGAAAAGAAAAAAAACGACAACCACTGCCAGCTGTTCCCGAGGACCCTTAATAAAGACAAAGCATTCCGCCGATTCGGGCATATCACAGCCAAGCTTGCGCGCATGAACGCATGTGGATGACCGGTTTGAGCGTTTTGATATGTGTGAATTTGAAAAATGCTGTGTGTTGAGGTAGTAATGTGTCAGCCGTCACTTCAACACTTTCAATGATTAATATCTTAAACGTAAATTAATGCAGCTATATAAATAAATGGGTGGCAAGCAAAAAATAGCTTTAAAATTCTAGGAGATTTTCGCACTTTGTCAGGGCGGAAGAGGGCGTGGCCGGGAAGTTTTCTTATCACACTTGCAAAGGGGTAACCAGCGATCTATCTTTAATATTTGCTGAATATAGCTCCAAAACTGTGGGAGATATAGATTTTTGTGATTTGTGTGGGTGACAGTGAGCGTGGCCGGGAAATTTTCTGACCGAGCTCTTAAAGGATTGACCAACCATCTACCTTTAACATTTGGTCAAATTGAAAACTGTAGAAGATATAGCCATTTCCGCTTTTTAAGACGGAGGCGCTAGGGGCCTTCTAGTGAGCGTGGCTAGAAGATCAAGGACTCAATTTTTGGAGGAGGTCACAAGCAATCTAAATACCAAATTTGGTGACTGTAACTTTTATATTGTGGGAAATATTCACCTTATATTGATTTGCGATTTGAGGTGTATCGACATGTTATCGATTTGCCAGCCTCCCAGTATGCGTGGCACAAAAAACTTAACGCTTTCCCTAAAGCAGATAGGTACGAGTACATATCTAAAATATCAAGTCTCTATCTTCAGTAGCTCTGAAAAAAAATGCGTTCATCCGGACAGACGGTCAGACGGACGGACAGCTTGCCACTTTTATATCTCAGCCACGCCCACAAGAACGCCCCCCAGCCACCCC